>JAJAGP010003061.1:0-30206 GCA_025084515.1 Ancistrus triradiatus
GTGTGGTTAACGACCATTTCGGTCAACGACCTATTTGACGGAACGTAAAGCGGTAATTAAACGGCGCATACCTGTAGGCTAATGAAAAAGATCGGTTAGCATAAATGTCTGACGTGACATTTGTTTTTGTCCATGTATTTTATTTAATTGTCCTAAATAAGTGGAATGAAAAGAATGTTGCATTAA
Source organism: Ancistrus triradiatus (assembly GCA_025084515.1). Classification (NCBI taxonomy): domain Eukaryota; kingdom Metazoa; phylum Chordata; class Actinopteri; order Siluriformes; family Loricariidae; genus Ancistrus; species Ancistrus triradiatus. The sequence continues at coordinate 187 of JAJAGP010003061.1, forward strand.
ATTTACAACAAATAAGAATGTATTATTCTTTATCCAGTGCAGATATAACCCCCAAGGTTGCTGTCGTTACTCGTTAATATTTTTTCTTAACGGTCTAACCCAACCATTGCAACAACCTTCAGGCTTGTTTAGTTGTCACCGCTAGATGGTGCTGTGTCACGCCAGAACGGTAGAAGAGTGTGACTCCTTACTGATGTAGAGCCGCTGTGAAACAATTAGCCACCTTACTTAGTTTGTTACTCAGGATGTTTCCCATGTGAAAAGGCGTGTAAGCTCGTTATAACTGTCGGTCAGAAAACGGTGAAACCACATCATACTGAATATGATTCAGAAGTTTTGAGATGTGATATGTGAACAAAGCCGAGTGTAAGTGGAAGCTGATTGTTAGCTGTGAGAGAAATGGTGAGCAACTGGTGATGATCGTTAGATTCCTCCATACGTCCATAATGGGCACAAAATTGCTCCCCTTATATGTTTACTACTTAATGCACATTCCTAAAGCCTCGTTTCACAGAACGTATGATGGACGTTAAGTGATGGTAAAAGGTATTCTTTCTGCTATTGCTCTGTTTTCTCTATATAATCCAGCCATCATTAACGATGTAGTGGAAATATTTGTTGCTAAATGGTGCATTTCATAGTTCTAAAGGTTGTATTGGATATATTGTATGAGTGAGAGTTTAGTGATTCGTTAACAAGATCTATCTACCCTGTTCTTAGCCTTATGGAAGTGTTATAATTGTGCAGTAATTATTGTAGTTTGATTTTTGGTTTGTTCATGAAGTGAAGCCCCTTTAGAATCCACCTTGACTATATCTTGCTTCTGTCTTGTGTATTGTTGTTTACCCAGACAGGAAGTGTGTTACCACAGAGTTTCATATGTTTAATATTGCATATAGAACCGTGGTATCTTATGAACTCACACACAAAATAAATAGTTTGGATTTTTATTTAAAAAGTGAAAAACAAGGAAAGGAGAGGAAGCACAAGTACAAACCTTAATGCCAGCATCAAGTGAATTTAAAAAACACTAAAAGTTTAAATATCATCAATATATATTTTTAATGCTTATATACTGCAGTGCTTTGGTGGTTCAGGCAGTGTAATTGTGCTGGTGGTACCACAGCAGTGGTCGGGTTTCTAATCAGGATAAATGGGGTTAAAATGCTAATGTGAAAAATATATAGACCTACTGTAACAGACTCTTATTAAGTAACTATAACTGCACAAAGCTGGTGCTGGACATCCGATGGGCTGAGTCTCTTGCTGTTTTCAAACTTTGAATAAAGATTCACACAAGTTATTGAGTGAAGACTGAACTTTCACTTGTTCCTCCTCTTTATGCTTGTCTGTGCCTTTAGCTACATCGAATCCTAACAGGAATTTATTTGGATTGTGCTCTTGGGTTATTGCTTATCTGTACTAACATGAAGAAATATCTACTAGGAAGAATTCAGAGCACTTCTGTAAGTCACTCTGGATAAGGGCGTGTGCTGAACGCTGTAAGTGTAAAATGTGGTGACTGTTTCTTGTGGTGAGGATTTATCTAAAACAGGAATGTTTAAACTTTTTCTAATCAGGGATCAGACAGAGGTAAAACATTTAATCACAGACTGACTCTAATAAGAATTATTAATGCTACATACAGTTTGAGCAGGGTCATACAGCAGATTAAAGTCATAATAAGGTCCAAGTGTAAAATGCAGTGTTTGTTTAATGGAGAAGCCCAAGTACTGGATTTTTTTGTGTGGAGTCAGAAATGCTACTGATTGTTGGGCCAGTGAAAAATACATGTCAGAAACACATGAAACTCTATGGAACTCAAGCAACCCATGACTGTTTCACGGTCGTTGGACCAAGAGGCTCAAATTAATATAATAAAATTGAACTTTTCAATGTGGCTTTTCAATGTTCTGAGAGGAAGTGGCTTGGTGAATTTGAACATTCCGTCTTGTGAGGAAATATAAGGGCATCTTAAACTCTAAAATAAGTGTAGCATTAGCTGGAACTGTGGTAGCCTAGCGGTTAAGGTACTGGCCAAGCTGCCACTGTTGGGTCCTTGAGCAAGATCCTTAACCCACAATTGCTTGGATTATAAGACTGTACCAGTTGCAAGTCGCTCTGGATAAGGGTGTCCGCTAAATGCTGTAAATGTAAGTTAGCACAATTTGTGCTTTTACTTTCTTAGGTTTAGTCATTTATCACATGCCCTTATCCAGAGTGACTTACAATCCAAGCTACTGAGAGTGGAGGACCTTGCTCAAGGACCCAACAGTGGCAGCTTGGCAGAGGTAGTATTTGAACCCTGAACTTTCTAGTCTGCAGTCCTTTAACTTTGCTGCTTCACCACAGTCTTTTTTTTTCTATTTTTTCTTTTTTAAAAGAGCTATAAAAATATGAATAATTGGGGAAGTGTTCGTCTGACTTTGTTTTTGTTAATAATATTGGCACTAAAATTTGGCACTTTAAATTAGTATAGATAAACAGCTAAAATGATCCAGAAGAGAGAATCAGGAGGAGGAGGAGGATGATCTTCACAGCCCGTAATGCAGCATGGATGCCTCACTCTTCTCTGAAAGAGACAGACAGTGAAGAAATTATTTTCCTAATTCTGTTTGAAGTTATATTACATTTACCATTTAATAGAATTTATTCCATTTTTTGTTTTTACACGCTGCTTTTTATTTGCACATTCTTGCAAGAATAACAATCAATTCATATGTTTAATAACATATCTACCAACTGTCTATCAATAAATTAGCCATCAGCCTGATCATCCATCCATCCAAAATCTATCCATTGTTAACTCATCTAACAGCTCTGCAACCATGCATCTAAAATCTATTCCTACATCCATCCATGTCTCCTTTAATATAACTTTCTGGCATATTATTATTAAAATCGTTTATTTGTAAGGCCATCTAAAATGTATCCAACTACCATCCAGTAGCATCTAATCATCTAATCGCACCCAAACCATGTATGGAATAGTAATCCAGAATTAAAGTCTATCCATCTTAAATCTATCTATCCATCCATCTACTGTATTCTTTAGTTTGTCTGTTCAGCTGTTATTAATCTGTCTATCAAATTATATATCAGTCTACCCATTTAGCCAGCTATGTTAAGCTCTTAAGTCTCATCTAATCATGGAACCCGGATCCAGTCAGTTACGTTGATGACTGGTGAGTTCCAGGTACTCATGTTTGGGATTACATGACATAAATGGTGCCCCTAAAATGTAAGGTGTAGCTCTTACTCTGGATGGTGGTTGTTCAGTGTGTTAGGTCCTCCATTGATCTCTGTACCATTGGGCAGCATTGGGTTATTTGTGAGGTCAGGACTCATATCAGCATGGTTCGGTCTAACAAAGAAACAAATACACAGAAATGTTACCTTTAGTCATTTAGCTGACTCTCTTATCCAGAGCAGCTTACAACTGATTCAGTCTTACAATCCAGGCAATTGTGGGTTAAGGGCCTTGTTCAGAGACCCAACAGTGGCAGCTTGGCAGAGGTGGTATTTGAACCCTAGACCTTCTAGTCCCTAGTCTAGTACCTTAACCACTAAGCTACCACAGTCCCAATATAAGGTACTGTGGTCTCTGTGCACCTATATTTATACACGTTGAGGTGAGGTTTAAGTTACGTTTCAAGTTGTGTGCTGGAGTTAGCAGCCCCACCCTCACTGTATGCAAGTTGGCAGCCACCTCTCTCCTGGGTCTGTGTCCTGGGTCCTCTGTCCCCATCCTTGTCATTTGGAACATGGAGTTGCTGGGCCAGGGGTGGGTTTATCAGTGATCAGGATGGCAATCGTGCCTTCCATTTGTCTGTAAGACCTAGTTGTGTTATCAAGAGGCTTCTGAGTTACTGGGCACTCTTGAGTAAAGTGGGACTGGGTCTCCTCATTACAGAAAAGAGGCACTTCATGTATGTAACAGGACACTCTTGATCTTATTTGAAGACTGTTACACATTTAATGACTAATCTGTTCCTTATTACTCTTTTTTCTTACATCTCTCTTTTCCAGAGTGGCTTAAAGATTTATCTTTGCTTCATGGGGCTGAACTACCCCAATATCAGAACCTCTGGTGAGGAGAGATTTCACTTGTTTTGTGAGTCGTGGCCTGTGCTTGCTGTTTCCCAGGCAGTGCGAGTCTCTGGGCCACTTCTCTGGACCCTAGGTTGTTGGTCGTTCAGTAAGGGTCATAATTCAGAGCTTGGAATGTGGGTGACCTGAAGTTCCATTATTTGGTGCAAGTTACAAATCTGCATATTCTTCAGATGCTACAGAATCCCAAATTGCTCCACAGTTTAAAGGTTTAAAGGGATACCAACTTCTCAGTTGCTTCACTGAGACACCTACCAAGTGGAAATATCTGTTTTCACTTCATATTGTGTCTTAAGCTTATACTATGTCTACTTAGCCTAATGTAACCTCTGAAGTATTTCATTTGCTGTATTTGTGTGAGAAAGCCTCGTATGGCTTTATTTTTCTTTCCTTGTATGTTTTGGTGGTTCATGTTTTAGTAATGCCAAGATAATGATCGTAGTTATTAGAAATCCTATGTTACTGAACCCAGTTCCAGTCATAGTTACATTAGTGACAGGTCAGTTCCACATGAAAGACATGGTGCCCTAAACATAAGGTCTAGCTCTTACTCTGGATGGTGGTTGTTCAGGGGATTAGGACCTTCATTGGCCTCTGTACCATTGGGCACCATCGGGATATCTGTGAGGTCAGCACGCTCACCGGCATGGTTTGGTCTAACAAAGAAACAAACACACAAATATTTTACCTTTAGTCATTTAGCAGACAGACGCGCTTATCCAGAGCAACTTACAACTGATACAGTCTTACCATCAAAGTATTTTTCTGTTCTCTTTCTGTTAAGCAGTTTAGTTTCAAGCCATTTGTTTGTTTACAGCTTCAATTCCGTTAGTACAGTTTTAAACTTGAGTTCTAAATTTTAAGGTTTTTCCCAGTTTCAAGGTTTTAGAATTTAGGTTTGACATCTTCAGGTTGATTTTTTAAGAGACCAAGTTCTGTACTTCTTGCATGAAACAGCTATTCCATTCTTCTCCACAATGTAACCTTTCATTCATTCATTCATTTTCTTAATAGCTTAATCCTTAAATCAGGGTCACAGGAAAGCCAATGGCACAGGGCTCAAGGCAGGAACAACCCTAGACAGGGTACCAATCCATCGTAGACAGAGTAACCTCCTAAACTTAAAACAAGTTTTTCACTTCGTTAGTTTGTTTCGTATTCAGCGCATTCTTGCTTAAAGCTCCTGAATCTTCAGATAAATCATGGGACCAGACCAGTGTCAAAACTCAGTATGACGTTTGCCACTTTGTATAACAGTGTGAGGCTTCTGTCTGCATCCTACATCTCTGGAGAACAGGGCGTAAATCCGCCGTTACCCCAGGAGTCCATTGAATTAGCTGCTCTGCTCTGGGTCCATCTTTGGTCTATCTGATCACACAATCAGGCTTTGAGACAACTTGTGGATCTCCCTCCTTCATTCAGCACCAAAGGCAGTGATTCAGAGCCAGGTAACACCTGCAGTACGAGGAAGTCCCCACCTCATTGTGTTCATTCTGATGCTGGCCTATATTGTTCAATTTTCTCACAGTGCTGCCTTAGTTAAATTCCCTCCTCAGTCTAGCAGTCGTTTAAACTGTTCCCACTGGTACATAATAGCTGGTTGGAGGGCTATTTCTTTATTTGATATCTGATTGATCCATGTTATTTCATTGTATTAATTTATGCTTATCAATCATTAAATCCCTTCTTTAGTGAACCACTGTATCCATGTTTATTTTCCTCCCTTTGGATTTGGTGCTTCTTTTGGTTACGAGAGCAAAAACATTAAGTTCTTACATCACTAAAGTACATCCCCCTAAAAGCTATCTGTCCATCCATCCTTCTCATTTATCTCCATGCAGTAAGTAAGATGTACTTCTTACACTGGAGAACCGTGACTGGAGTTCAGTGGTTGAGTTTCTCCATTGCTGTCTGGTTGAATGTTTCTGTCCATTTGGATCTCATCAGCATTCCTGTTGTAAACAGCCACAAGGTTTGGACTAGTAAAAGATACAAACATAACATTTGTATAAATGACTGGATTGTATCCAACAATCCAAAGGCTATCCAGCTATCAGTCTGTCTGTCTATCCAGTGCTGTTATTAGACTTGTTAATATAGATTTTGCCACATTCAAGAAAATTAAATGGATAGAAAAAAATACCTGTTTGTGTTTTTATCATGCTGAATCCAAATATTTTCAGAATTGCTCCTTCACCCATATTATTTTATACATTTTGTGTAGCATATTTGTACTGTTGTTTGCATTGTTTGAATCCTTAAAGCAGTGATTGTCTATTACAAGAGTAAAGGGTATCATTTGATCTAGATTTCTGAGCTGTAGACGTTCAGCAAACTTGATTGAAAAGCATCAAATCTATCTGATGATCAGAATTCATCACATAGACAAAGAGAAGATGTGATAGAAGGTGAAGTCACTCAGAATAAACTGCTTAAATGTGTTGATTGTTCAGTTTAAGGATCACTCACCTGTTATCCTGACCTGTTCCTCCACAGCAGAACTGCCTCAGCCTCCTCAAGTGTCTGAGAACAGAAAACAGAACCTCAAGTTTACAGCGGATTCAGCCTCCATCCAGCCAGTATTAGTAAGTGATATAGATTTACCTGAGGATTTGAGTTCTCCATTTACACCAGCAAAACATCAGAATGGGAACAAGCAGCAGAAACAGGTACCAGTCTTTAAACAGATAAATAATAGAAGAATTACCAATACACATACATACTGTACATTTAGTCATTATACAGACTCTAATCGAGTACGATTTATAACTCAGTCTTAAAGCGTACAGTTCTTGCTCAGTCTGAACCTTCTGCTTTGGTTCGAATTAAGTGTCCTAACTGATGCACCAGCACAGTCACTAAAATCCTTATTCAGCGTTTTTATTTAGTACAGATTTTACAGAACGTACTCATACTTTTGGTCAGTATCAATTTCAGAGCGTGTTATGGTTTCAATTCGTGTGTAAAGTGTATTTCTCATTTAATTTACAGCATTTAGCAGCCACTTGTCAGTCAAAAGCCACAAAAAAGTAACTCTTCAGTTGAGCTGGGAAGTTTAAGGGTCTTGTTCAAGTTTTGTAACTCACAGCCCTGATCAGGTCAAAGTCTGATACGTCTGTGTCAAAGCCATAAGCAGAATATAACAGACATCTGCTAAATGCTGTAAATGTTCAGTCAAACCCAGTTTTTAAAATTCAAAAGGGTTCACAAACGTTCAAGCACCACTGTACAGTGGAACCTCGAAACTTGAACTTAGTCGGCTCCATTAGGCTTTTTGACCTCTGATTTGTTTGAAGTCGAAATCAAATTTCCCCAAAAGTAATGTAAATAGGATTAATCCATTCCTGATCCCCAAATTATTGTTTTTTTTACATTTATATTTTGTAATTGATGATTAAAAGTATGAATAAAGCAAAGGAACGTAATACAATAATAATAATAATAATAAATAAATACATGAAATAAACAGAAACTTTATAGCCACTGAGGCGAACCCAGTTTCAGGTACATCTTATCACTGGGACTAATATAATATACATACAACCCCTGGCAAAAAGTATGGAATCACCAGTCTTGGATGAGCACTCATTCAGACATTTCATTCTGTAAAACAAACTCAGATCAAAAACATGATACAATAATAAGGTCATTCCAAAGTGCAACTTGTTGGCTTTCATTCAGGAACACTCAAAGAAATGAAGAGGGGAAAACAATTGTGGAAGTCAGTGAATGTTACTTTTATTGACCAAGCACAGGGAAAAAAAAATATGGAATCACTCAATTCTGAGGAAAGAAAAAAAGTATTGGAATCACTTTCAAATTGGAGGTAGAAAATAAGGACACACCCAGTCAATTTCCTTTCCCTAAATGGACACCTGCCTCAGAGTAGATCTGCTTGTTAGTCTGCAGTTAAAACACCTGCAGTCATGACACCTTGGAGGGCTGCTGGACGAAGTGGAGTGGCAAGAACCATGGCTCCAAACAAGAGAAATGTCTCTTGAAACAAAGAGAGGATTGTGAAAAGGCGATACTGTTAGACCAAGAAAGACCAATCAAAGCGTACATCACAAGCGTCAAGACAAAACAACTTAAGGCCATTTTGTCTTGAAAACCGAAAAAGTACAACTAAACAGATGAATCATAAATGGGAGGAAGCTGGAGCCAATGTATGTGACTGAACCATTAGAAATCACCTAAAGGAAATGGGATTTCAATACAGGAAAGCTAAAAGAAAACCATCATTGACACCTAAACATAAAAGAACAAGACTGCAATGGGCTAAGGAGAGGCAATCATGGACTGTGGATGACTGGATGAAAGTTATCTTCAGTGATGAGTCAAGAATCTGCATTGGATAAGGTGATGATGCTGGAACTTTTGTTTGGTGCCGTTCCAGTGAGATTTATGAAGAGGCCTGCCTGAAGAAAACAACCAAATTTCGACAGTCCTTGATGATATGGGGCTGTATGTCAGGCAAAGGCACTGGGGAGATGACTGTGGTTAATTCTTCTATCGATGCGTAAGTTTACATTGAGATTTTGGACAGTTTTCTCATCCCTTCAGTTGAACAGATGTTTGGAGGTGATGAAATAATTTTCCAAGATGACAATGCATCGTGCCATAGGGCAAAAAACAGTGAAGGCATTCCTTGGAGAAAGACACATTCAGTCGATGTCATGGCCTGCAAATAGTCCAGATCTCAACCCAATTAAAAACCTGTGGTGGAAATTGAAAAAAATGGTCCACAAGAAGGCTCCGACCTGCAAAGCTGATCTGGCAACTGTTATCAAAGAGAGTTGGCACCAAATTGATGCAGAATACTGTTTGTCACTCATCAAGTCCATGCGTCAGAGACTGAAAGCCGTTATAAAAGCCAAAGGTGGTGCAACTAAATACTAGTGATTTATTTTGAATGGTCTTTTGTTTATCTGTTTTTCATGATTCCATACTTTTTTCCTCAGAATTGAGTGGTTCCATATTTTTTTCCCCTGTGCTTGGTCAATAAAAGTAACATTCACTGACTTCCACAATGTTTTCTTTTCATTTCTTTGGAGTGTTCTTGAAAGCCAACAAGTTGCACTTTGGAATGACCTTATTATTGTAATGATGATTGTTTTTGATCCGAGTTTGTTTTTACAGAATTGAAATGTCTGAATGAGTGCTCATCCAAGAACTGGTGATTCCATACTTTTTGCCAGGGTTGTATACAGTGAGGCAAAAAAAGTATTTAGTCAGCCACTGATTGTGCAAAGTTCTCCAACTTAGAAAGATGAGAGAGGTTTACTGTAATTTTCTTCATAGGTACACTTAAACTATGAGAGACAAAAATGAGAAAAAAAATCCAGGAAATCATATTGTAGGATTTTGTAAAGAATTTAATTGTAAATCATGTGTGGGAAAAATAAGTATTTTGGTCAATAACAAAAGTTCAACTCAATACTTTTGTAACATAACCTTTGTTTGCAATGACAGAGGTCAAACGTTTCCTGTAAGCCTTCACCAGGTTTGGCACACACTGTAGTTGGGTATTTTGGCCCATTCCTCTATGCAGATTTCTCCTCTAGAGCAGGGATGTTTTTGGGCTGTCGCTGGGGACTTTCAACTCCCTCCACAAATTCTCCATGAGGTTGAGGTTTGGGAGACTGGCTAGGGCCACTCCAGGACCTTGAAATGCTTTTTTTACAAGAGCCCACTCCTTCGTTGCCGAGCAATTTGTTTTGGGATCATTGGTCATGCTGGGAAGACCCAGCCACATTCCATATTCAATGCTCTCACTGATGGAAGGAGGTTTTGGCTTAAAATCTCACCCAATACCATGGCCCCCCATTTTTGTTTTTGGTTTTGGATTCTTCCCTTAACACGGATCAGTCGTCCTGTCCCTTAGCAGAAAGACAGCCCCAAAGCATGAGGGGTTTCACCCCCCATGCTTCACAGTAGGTATGGTGTGTTCTTGGGATGCAACTCTGCATTCTTCTTCCTCCAAAACAACGGCGAGTTGAGTTTTTTTACCAAAATGTTCTATTTTGGTTTTCATCTGACCACATGATATTCTCCCAATCGTCTTCTGGATCATCCATATGCTCTCTGGAAAAAACTTCAGACAGGCCTGGACATGTACTGGCTTAAGCAGGGGGACACGCCTGGCACTGCAGGATCTGAGTCCGTCATGGTGTAGTGTGTGTTACTGATGGTAGCCTTTGTTACTTTGGTCCCAGCTCTCTGCAGGTCATTCATCAGGTCCCTCCGTTGTAGTTCTGGAATTTTGCTATCACCGTTCATGATCATTTTGACCCACGGGATGAGATCTTGCGTGGATCCCGCCCCAATTTGAGGGAGATATTCATGGGTTTTGTACGTCTTCCATTTTCTTACAATTGCTCCCACAGCTGATTTATTCACACCAACCTGCTTGCCTATTGTAGATTCACTCTTCCCAGCCTGCTGCAGGTCTACAATTTTCTTCCTGGTGTCCTTCGACAGCTCTTTGGTCTTGGCCATGGTTGAGTTTGGAGTCTGACTGTTTGAGGCTGTGGACAGGTGTCTTTTATACAGATAACGAGGTCAAACAGGTGCCATTAATGCAGGTAACGAGTGGAGGACAGAAGAGCTTCTTAAAGAAGTTACAGGTCTGTGAGAGCCAGAAATCTTGCTTGTTCGTGGGTGACCAAATACTTATTTTCCACCATGATTTCCAATTAAATTCTTTACAAATCCTACAATATTATTTCCTGGATTTTTTTTCTCATTTTGTCTCTCATAGTTTAAGTGTACCTATGAAGAAAATTACAAACCTCTCTCATCTTTCTAAGTAGGAGAACTTCTGTAGACTCCTTCTGTATCACTGAAAATTCAATATTACAAAGTTACCTACATTTGCAGTGTGAAACAGAAAATAACTATGATCATAAATCAGATCTAATAGCTGCTATCACTTACATGACACAAACAAGATTTATATGATATCAACCCTCGGCTTGTACATAGTCCCCTGTTTCAGACTTTGACCTGGTCGTATATTAAATAAGTGCTTATGTCCTTCATACAGACATTAAGTAAATCTCCTAATGGGTCATCTCATAAGGGGTGGTCGCCTCACGGCTCCAGTGTCCCCGGGTTTGATCCCGGTCTCGGATTCCACTTGTTTGGAGTTTGCATGTTCTCCCCGTGTCTGTGTTGGTTTACTCCGGATGCTCCGATTTCCTCCCACAGTCCAAAGACATGCTTTAGGCTAACGGATTACTCTAAATTGGCCCGATTTGAGTATGTATGATGAGTTTTGACTTAGCCTTATGCCTGTCGTAAAAACAGCTACTGATGCTGAAAGCAATGTTAAAAAAAACATCTCAGAAGAAGGGCAAGAAAATACTCACATGCTGATGGGTAACTGAAATCTTCAGGGCTTGGTGTAACATGATTAAACACTAAAATAAATAAATAAAACACATCAAAGCAGGATTTGACAAGGCAACTACACCTTACCCAGTCGATTAAAACACCCAGTGAGATATATTCAGATAACGAAGTTTGACTATAAATATAAACATTAAAAAAATGCTAAGTAAACACTAAATCTAGAATAAAATCCAGCAGATACTCACATTTTGTGCCAGGGCTCGGTGTGGTACGATTAGAAACTAAAATAAATGAACAAAACACATTAAAGTACAGACAGAGTTCAGAGTTCAGGCAGTGGCAGGCTCTGTGTGCATAGAGAAGTGTTGAAGATGCTGTGGTCACTCAACTTTGCGCTTTGGTATCTTCCTGATTAAGAGACTATAAACTAAACTGTAACCAGAAAACTCTGAGCCAATGAGATAATAGCACATAGTGGATAGTAGGGGTGGGCAGCATGACCATATTTTATTGTATTGTGATAAAATTTTGTTACAGTGATTGACGATATGGTTTTCTGAGTGTATCAAATATAGTCAGTGCTTAAAGAACACTGAGCAAATGCATGTTTCATTATGAAGAGTGTAATTAGTCCTGTTTAATTGGATGAAGTGCAGCACATTTTGAATATAAATCACTTTACTAAGTATGCGATCATATTTTAATAGGAGTTTGAGACCTGTTGCTACTGATACATTTTGTCAGCAATCACATTCATATGTTATTTTGTATTTGGTGAAAATGTCGTAATATAATATTTTTACGATATCACCCACCCTGCTTAACAGATCCTTTGAATATTTGGACCAGAACATGAACTGTGGAAAGCTTGGAGTAAGTGGGCAGAATCTAGCTGCGAACGTTGTGATAGTTCATAATAATAATAATTCACTCAAAAACTAAACTTTTGGGATTCATTAAGCCTCAGAAGTGATTCCTGACCTCACTGCGTATAGAGATTGTTGTAATGACAAACAAGTAAGCAGCAAAAATGAAAGCAATATAATATACTTTACTTACAGCTGAACAAAAACTGATATTAATTAAAAGAACTTATCCAGTGAAACCTTCCATGATCGAAGGTAAATAATCTAATCTTTGTAATCTGTTACACGTTTTAATGTGGTAGAAAATTGGACGTTTAATGTGTACAGACAGTAAAGAAATCCTAATTAAATATATTACAACTCAAATAAAGCCCAGAGAGCACTTATATACTTATGCGTAACTACTGCCCTCAGGGAATAACATGGTATGATTAGTAGCCAAAGTAACATTGATTTACCATCACACAAAAATCCTTCTATATTCTGAACTACAAATATCACAGTGAGTAAATCACTAAACAGTGGCAGTTGTTAGGATGAATCAAATTGACGTGTCTGCAGTAATATGTGTTCTAACAGTGCAGGACACTGACTAAAGGAACAACTCGAAATAGAACTTACCGATGAATTTTACTGTGACCTGCAAAGACAGAGGATGGTTATCATAATTAATTCAATATCCACAGAAACCATCAAAGACAAATATAAACCATTTATAATCCTCCTTAGTTTACCTACCCTTGGTCCACATGACGCCTCATGTAAGGGATCATACTGAACTCCAGGTAGACACACAGATAAAGTGAGGCTTCCTGACTTCTCATCAACAACCAGTCGATTCCATTCTTTAGACTGAGGGTGAAACAGGACTTTCCCATCCTATAATGAAAGAAGGGAAGAGTAAACTTCAGACAGTTTCAAACAAGAATTGAACCATATGGAAAAGTTCAGGCACCTTACCTGCACCACTAGTGTTTTTGTGGTCTAGCAAATTAATTTACGTGTAAATTTGCAGAATTGTGTCATTTTTAAGTCTGTATTACCTGAATAAAAAAAGGGGCAAGGAGTTCCCAAGTGTTTTCATAACACTATTACTGCCCACAGAAAATCCTTTATGTGAGTCATAATTTGATTTTCTTTCATCAAATCATTAAAATTAATATCCTTAAGACATTTTAATAAATCTGCCAATATTCCTTACAATACTGAAACCCAGTTTTATCAGCCTTTAAACTTTACCTGATCCTTCCAGGAGTAGTCACAGGAGGTGATGTACTCAGAAGGAACGGTGTACGTGAATCCATCTGCAGTCTGAATTTCATCACAAAACTTCTGAATCTCCATGGCAGTGACCTGCAAACAAATTGAAGATGCTAAATCTATATTAATGCAACCAAACGAGTTAATCAAACAGTCATTATCACTGTCAGATTAGCTTTAAAAGTGCAGTTTAGTTTTGTTTTAGTTTTCAGAACATGAATAATTTTAGTTTAGTTTTTATATAGTTAAGTATTATCATGAAAGTTGTGAGAAGAGTAGACATGATTCCTATTACAAAATCAAAACACAATCCATACAGACCTTAATAACAACATATTAACACAGAAGTGTTTACAGACATCTTTAACCTCTCTCCCTCCCAGTTGTGCCAGCATGTTTCAAACTGGCCACCACAGTCCCAGTGTTAGTCAAGAGATTACTTTATATCAAACCTTTATCAAGCATTACAATATGGAGTTACATTCACAAATGATACTTAAAACATTACTGTACAAAAGAGAAGCTTCATGTTATAACCATGTCCAGAAGTGGTCTTGGAGTGGTCTTCTCTGGTCTTGGAGGCATCTGGGATCACACAAAACGGGGATTGTGCTCAGACCAATCAGTATAACAAATCTTTTTTGGAAGCAATGGACACCGTGTGCATGAAATGGACCATCCAGACTGTTATCAGGAACAAGTCCAAAAGCCAGGCTCTGTCATGGTATGGGGTCGGGTCAGGGCCCTTGCTAAAGGTCATTTGCACTTCTGTGATGCAGCATTAATGCAGAAAAGTACACTGAGATTTTAGAGCAACATAAGCTGCCTTCCAGAGGACATCTTTATCAGGGACATCCATGTATTTTTCAACAAGACCATACAAAACCACATGCTGCATTCAAAGGTATGGCTATGGAAGAAGAGGGTATGGGTACTATACTGGCCCTGCAGTCCTGACCTGTCCCCAATGGAAAATGTGTGGAGAATACTGAAGTGAAAATCCGACAACGACGAATCCGTACTGTTACACATTAAGATGTGTCAGGAGGAAGGAAGGAATCTAGGTTTGGTTGCCAGCTCAGCACTTCAGTCGCTATATCGTTGACATACGACGATGCATGTACTGTTCCGTTAAAACTCTAAATCACTTGGTATCCTTGGTGCCAAAATGTCTGTTAAGTGTTGTGAGAAGAAATGGCAACATTACAAAGTGGTAAATGCTTTACCGTCGTAACTATTTGGAATGTGCTGCAGGTCTGAAATGTAGGAATGGATGTTTATTAACAAATGTAATGACGTTGACCAGAAAAAACAAACTATATCAGGTTCATACTGTCTGCAGTGAAATAAAAGTCAAAGGAAATGTAAGAAAATCTGCAGAAGGAGGTACAAACGCATAAAGTCCAAAACTAGCCAGTTCCCGAGACAGCGTCCCCAAGGCCATCAGGCTGTTGAACCAGACAGTAGTACTGGTCTATCTGGATGAATGATTTGCATCGACAATCCAAACCCCGTCACAGACTGACTTTGTGGAAAACACTATCATCTCAGAAAATTCTAAATTTGGGAAACAGTTGGCACAATGTATACCCAATGAACTACGGGTGTCTGGGTCACCCATGAGATACATTTTAAATACAAAACACAAATGAATTTTGTTAAAAGTCTGAAATGTAATTTACAAATGAAAATTTTAGATTTTTGATCCTTAAATAATTCCTTAATTATTAAATAATCACGAAGAACTTTTTTTTAGGTCATCTGGCGTGCCACCTCATGCTTTTTTACGTATCACCACTGGTACACGTACCACAGTTTGAGAGCCACTGATCTATAACATATTAGTTTCATATACAGGTATGCACGATTTAAGGACTGCATTATGTCCTGTGAAACAGATCGGTGAACGAAAAGGTTGTTGACTGCACTTCCATTGCACACTGGATACATCTGAAATGGCATACTTAAGTAGTACATACTAGACATTTACATTTAGTCATTTAGCAGATGCCCTTATCCAGAGTGACTTACAATTGACACAATCTCACATTCCAAGCAATTTTGGGTTAAGGGTCTTGCTGGGGGATTCAACAGTGATAGCTTGTGGTCCACAGTCCAGTACTAGATTTGATCCAGTACACACTGCTCGTTCGTTAAAGCAGTATGCTCTTTCAGTACGTGACCATGCAGTACACACAAAACCTCGAACGCGCTACAAATGCAACTTACCACTGCCATGTGATGCATGACGTCACTCGGCATTCTACAGAACCATAATATTTCTAAATATTATTTTTTTGGATATATTTTATTTACACTTATAAACAGCCACCTCCCTGGTGATCACCATTTTTTCTTCCTTAGCTTAGAACATGTTGACGTACTGTTTAGTGAATATCACATTTAGTACACTACCTGTTCTCGTGTACTGTTCAGCATGAGAGTACGTGGTTTCAGGAGCAGCCATAGTCTTTTCATGCTACTGTAATGTAAATATAAAGGGTATTTTTTACAATAAATCTGTGTGCAAATGATACGTAAATGCGTCAGATACCGCTGAAACACGAGTGGAATGCTTCCATCTACACAGCATCACTAAAGCTGGGTTTATACTTGACGTGTCGAACCAAAATGACATACTGAATGATGGTGCTGGCCCAGCACGTCACACACTTTAAAGGAGTTCTTCCACAGCAGGCACACCTCTACAGGCATTTATGTGATGCATACATTATGAGAGATCAAAAAGATATTCAGATAACTCAATTTCCGAGAATATTTCAACAACAGTAGTGTCAAGTATAAATGCCTATAGTGTAGGGCTGCAACAACGAATCGATAAAATCGATAATAATCGATTACTAATTAGCACAGGTTAAAGTTACCCTCCATCAGTTCTGAAAACTATCACAGATAATTGTCTAATAAGCAGTTATTTACATACTGTGAATTATGTGTAGGCATTTTCTGATTTGTGAAAGCTTTCACAGATATAACTTTGTCTTATAAATTGTTGTAATGATATTGTTTATTACTTTTAGGCATAATCTGATTTGTTAAAACTTTTTCATATATATATATATATATATATATATATATCTATATCTATATCTATATCTATCTCAGCTGCTGGGGGTAAGCACGCATATGCGAACACACCTGGAGGAAAGTGTCCCTGATTGGGGGTTGAAGAAGCTGGCAACCCTAATTAAGAATGAAATAAATTCTACAAATGAAATATGACCGACGCAGAGAAGAAGGTTCGGCTTAAGTCCTTCACACAACTAAACAATGTGTAACATGCAACACTGTCTGAGCGTCTGTTCTCTGCGGCAGGAAATATAGTCTCTAAAAAAAAGAGCCAGCTTTAGCCAGGAGCATGTTGACATGCTAACATTTTTGCATTGCAATTCCTAAAGTTCCTAAAGAGCGTGAATGAGTTTGTATGTAGTGTTTGCATCAGAGATGCATTTATTCTTCTTTATTAAGATAAGATAAGATAGTCTTTTATTATCCCACAGGGGGAAATTATCTTGTTACGGCACCAAGGAGGAATAAACAGAAAAAAATACAAGTATACAGACTATTATTTAATTTGTAATTTTAATTTATTAATAAATTTAATTTATTATTATTCAATTATCACTTATTTGCTCTGTTATTCAGTGTTACATTTCTGAATAAAGACATGGAATTTTTTTTTTTTAATCCGATTAATCGAGTATTAAAATAATCGTTAGTTGCAGCCCTACTATAGAGTTCGCACAGGGTCGCGTGCTGTGTGTGGAGTCCTGCACGACACTCGAGAAAGTTTAACTAGGGCTTAATGCCACTG
The DNA here is from genome assembly GCA_025084515.1 of Ancistrus triradiatus. Taxonomy (NCBI): domain Eukaryota; kingdom Metazoa; phylum Chordata; class Actinopteri; order Siluriformes; family Loricariidae; genus Ancistrus; species Ancistrus triradiatus. Next base: position 17,611 of record JAJAGP010003061.1, read on the forward strand.
TATTTTTAATTTATGCAAATTCACAATCATTTACAGTAATGCACAGTTACGACCCTGTGTAGGTTAAAGCCATAACACACAAGAGGATGGTCTGATGGAGCTGATACTAGCTATACATTTAATATTTCATTTGCTATGTTAAATTAACATACACACAGGGATTTTATGATTTTGTTCTATTTTCTTTATTATAATTGTGTTGCATATTACTCAGCTAAAGTGCATTGATAATTTGGTAATGAAAATCATATTTTTATTTAATAAAAAGAGTTTGTGTATGTCCCATAAATGATTGTCCACCCTTGTGATTGTCATACTGGGGAATCCACCCCATTAATAAAAGGCCATTCCTTACATCAGTTACATCAGTTACATCAGTTTCTCTCTTCACTGGTAACCCCTTACCAAAGCTGAGCTGAACAATGGGCAACTTCCTTTACACCCGCCCCTGCTTATGATCCGCAGCGTGGATTGGCTGACGTTACCACTGTCACCTCAACAGCCAATCACGAATATTTGTACAACTCCCAAGTACATAACGCTAGTATGTCTCCTAACTCCAACCCCCGCCCGTGCGCTGAGTGTAACAGGTTCAGCATTTCGACTTTATTCTTAACATACGACTTTATTCTCGAAATCCAACATGCATACTTTTAATCAATGGCCCTAAAACGCCGCCGTATAATCTTTCGCTGTGAAATTGGGTTAAATCCCAGCTGTGTTTGTGTAATTTGAGTTAGGCTCAAGCAAAATGTATCGCTACTGCTTCTGAGATGTCGCATTAAGCATTAGTTGTGTCTACCAGCCTATGACAAATTCTCTAATATGACAAGGGTCCATATATTCGCAATGAGGACGATTAACGAAGTCTCTATTACTTCCATTGGAATCTTTGGTTTGTGCACTTATTCCTAAACAGTTATTCACCAACTACGATCCGTTAATACCAACAACAATGTTAAAATCTGCTACGCTTGGTTTTTAATAAGGATCAAAACTGGATTATTACGTACCTTAACTTTAGACGACGAACACCAGTTACAGAAATCAGCTTTCACTGACCTTATCCGATGCACATTTCAAGCGTGCGCTCGAGCCTGGCTTTTATAGGCACCGTCCGATTTCAGAGAACGCCATTGGTCAGTGCTACAAGATATTTAAATAATGGGCGTGTCACCGGAGCGCTTGCTTCATTGCTTTGTTTCCTTGGATCTAATCCAAACACCAGAGGCACAGCCTCCCATTTGTCATTTTCTGATTAGGATACAGTCCAATAGTGTTTAAGTAGTATAATAAAATGGTTTAGGAAGCACCGACAGCTCCTTGTATTAATCGTTGTCGGATTGAATACTGGATTTAATGTAGACTAAATAAAGGGAAGAATGACCTAGAACTGCCAAACGCCTTAGTAAAAAAAACATAACAACTATGTATCAGTAGAATCGCATCAAAGTCTGAAATGTTGCCAAACGCTGCAAAGACAGTAGTACCGACATTGTAACGTCCGAAATGTGTTTTACCCAGGAAAAATGATCCGCCATTGATATGCCTCCTTATTAAACTGCGCAGTTTGTAATTCATCCGCACAATTACACCCGCCATAGCTTCTCTCTTCGGCTTTATAATCCACAAAAACCGACTTCCTGGTAGAGTCTACCGTAGTGTCTCTTCGAATGATCGGTGTTCAAGCTGTCCACAAATAATGAGTCACCCAACAAGCTCTTCAACTGCATAACAGAGGGTGGGGCTTAAAAACTCACCTGATGTAGACCGTTTAAGAATGCTGTAGGATTAGAATAGTCCCTAATAATATTATCGCCATGTACATACCCAGCCATCACCATGTCTTGAGACGTCTTAAGACATGTCTTGAGACACATTATGAAGACGTCTTTAGACGTCTTGAGACATATGACAAGTCTATAGACACGTCTTGAGACTTCATGACTATAAGAACGTCTCAAGATGTAGGATGCATAATATTTATTTTCATACAGATCTACTTTTATTTTATAAATATGTTTCAATATTAATCCTTAATTGCAAGTGAATAAATTGCTTCTATCTAGTGATTTACTTAAATTAATTCAGTCAATTTTTCATAGACAGTCATCAAAACAAAAAATAAATTGTCATGTTTTTTGAAGTAAAGTAGATTTTATTATATTTTTTTCTGTTTGACATTTTCAGTGATTTAGTTTGTCACGTTATATTACTAACAATAATTAAGTAAACGTTGAAATTTTCATTTTAGACATGTTACCAAATACAATTCTCTATGCATTAACTTATTTTAAGCACAAATTACACAACTGAAATAAAATTAAACTATTTATTACATCAATATTAGACAACAATCAATCACAAACGTTCACATCATCTAAAAAACAGCAAAACTCAATAAGTCATGATCATACAGTGGATTCAGAAAGTCTTCAGACCCTTTCACTTTTTCACATTTAGTTATGTTGCGCCCTTGTGCTAGAATTTTATGAATTTTTGCAAATTTATCAAATTCAGTCAGACATGATTTATAAAGACACACTCCTGTCTATAAAAGGTCTCACAGCTAACAATGCATATCAGAGCAAAAACTCAGCCAACCCATGAGGAGGAAAGACCTGCCTGTAGAGCTCAGAGACAGGATGGTGGGAAGCCACAGATCTGGACAAGGATTCAAAAAAAATCTGCTGTACTGAAAGTTCCCAAGAGGACAGTGGCCTCCATAATTCTTAAATGGAAGACGTTTGAAACAACCAGGACTCTTCCTAGAGCTGGCTGCCCCACCAAACTAAGTAATCGGGAAAGAAGGGCCTTGGTAAGAGAGGAGATCAAGAACCCAGTGGTCATTTTGGCTGAGCTCCAAAGATCCTGTGTGCAGATGGGAGAAACTTCCAGAAGGTCCACCATCACTGCAGCACTCCACCAGACTGGGCTTTATGGCATAGCGAACAGACAGAAGACTGGGCCGAAGGTCCACCTTCCAACAAGACAATGACCCTAAGAACAGAGCCAAGACAACACAAGAGTGTCTGTGGATGTTCTTGAGTGACCCAGCCAGGGCCCTGACTTGAAGCCAATGACTGTGCAAGCTGACAGAGCTTGACAAGATCTGCAGAGAAGTATAGCAGAAAATCCCAAAATCCAGCTGTCCAAACCATCTGGCATCATACCCAAGAAGACTGCATACCCCCAAAAATGCAATATTTTAGTTTTTCCTTTTCAATAAATTTGCAAAATTTCAAAAAATCTGGTTCACTTTGTCATTATGGGGTATAGGGAGCAGAATGATGGGTAAAATCTTTCTTTCTTTATTTATTTATTAATTTTGGCACAAGGCTGCAATATAAAAATGTGAAAAAGTGAAAGGTTCTGAAGACTTTCTGAATGCATTCTATATAATAATATTTATTTTTCTTACAGTTAATTTATTGCATGAAAATATGTGTATACATTAAATTTTTTACTTAATAAATTCTACTTCTCACTGTATCTTAATCTAATTACAATGTAGACATTATGACAGTTAATTTAATATACTTCACTATATTATGTTAAACAGAGTTGTGGTAAGCTGAAACCTTTACTGTCACCCTTCTTCACTGACATTCACTGTGAAGTGAAAACTATAAACAAATAACACAAATACACACATCACATCCTGTATAGCTTACACATGAATAAAGATGACTATTTAGCGCTGTAAGGAACAGTTCTCCTAGGCGTTGACGACGTGTCCGATACAAACGAGGTGATTAACTTAACGAATGCGCCTAACGTCCGTCTGAGAAAGTTTCCAAACTAGTTCGTCACCATTGTGTATTATTTGTAAATTTGTAGTCTGACTATTTAAAGCGCAAACTCCTCTCGCTCGGTGTTCACTGCGCTGTTGCTGTGTCTGTAACCCCTCCCCCCGCTCAGTGTAGACACGCTGACGCCACCACACATCCCGACCAATCAGGTGCGGCAAAATAAATAAATAAATATACACTTCTGATCAAAATCTTAAGACTAGTTAAAAAATTGCAAGAATTCGCATTTTGCACTATTGGATCTTAAGAAGGTTCTAGGTAGGGGGGGCTCCATCATGATTTGGGGTGCGTTTTCCTTCAATGGAACAATGGAGCTTCAGGTTGTGCAGGGGCGTCAAACAGCAGCTGGCTATGTGAAGATGTTGCAGCGGGCATCCCTCGTCTGTGTGGTAATGACTGGGTTTTTCAACAGGACAATGCTGCAGTTCACAATGCCCGCCTGACAAAGGACTTCTTCCAGGAGAATAACATCACTCTTTTGGACCATCCTGCGTGTTCCCCTGATCTAAATCCGATTGAGAACATTTGGGGATGGATGGCAAGGGAAGTTTACAAAAATGGACATCAGTTCCAGCCCTTCATGAAGCCATTTTCAACACTTGGAGCAACGTTCCCACTAGCCTCCGGAAAACACTGGCATTGAGCATGCCTAAACGATGGTTTGAAGTGATCAACAAGAATGATGCAGCTACTCATTACTGAGTCCTTTTTTTGACACTTTGATTTCTGTTTTGAGGGTTTTTGGGTTTTTTTTTGAGCTATGGTTTTAAACTTTTGATCAGCTGAAAAAATCATGTTTGACTGTAACTACAGTTTTCAAAAAATTCCCTGCTCAAAAGGTTTTTTTCTCTTGCGACGATTTCTTCTTTTAGCATTGTGAAGCTCTACTTAGAACCTCCTTAAGATCCAATAGTGCAAAATGCAAATTCTTGCAATTTTTTAACTGGTCTTAAGATTTTGATCAGGAGTGTATATACATTTTTTTAGATTAGATTTAACTTTATTGTCATTACACATGTACAAATACAACGCAACGAAATGTAGCTTAGCATCTAACAAGAAGTCAATAAGCAGCAATGTGTCGGAATGTACAATAAATAAAAAAATATTTAAATCGGCTCACAATCAGGAACCGGCTCCCGTCGTTCATTTCAAAGAGCCGGATCTTAGAGCCGGATCGGTCGCGACCGACTCATCACTAGCAGCCACAGCCCCTCAGAACAAAGAGAAGACACCTCTTTTCATGCACCGGAATATACGGCACAGGGTGAGCTCATAAGAAACCATTTGTTGAACAGTTCAGTAAAAATGACATTAAATATCCTTTATTTACATAAATATCATGTAAGTTAGATGTTCCAGTGTAATATCAGGACTAATAGCTAATATCAGCGTATCTAAATTATGTGTGGGTAAGAGGATATAAAAGTAAATAATGCTGGAACTCTAGTGGCAGGGATTGTTATTACAGGTCACATGCTACGTTACACTTCCTCCCTTATGACATCACGTCCCCCCGAGAATACAATAGGCTCTATGCACGATAGGACTGTGACGCGTTTCTGTTAGTCTTTATACCAGCATTCCAGTTTCCGGTCAGCATAGGCGACTGTAAAGAAAGTTCTAAAGTGCTGGGAATAAAGAGATTTACAGTCGCATAATGAGTAAGAACGTTTTGCGATTTCAAAAACAAGAACGAGGGGCATCAGAACATTGTTCTGTCCCGTTGTGTTCGGTGTCAGCAAGGTATAATTCTCTTGTGAGTTTTCATTTGTTTCCGCTGGACGAGGAGATCAGAAAGAAATTTCTTGTCAACATCAAGAGGGATAACATTCAAATCACCAAACACACAAAGGTCTGTATTGTCCATTTCACTGGTATGGACATGAACTGAGCTTAGTTGCAAGGGTATGAAACTCCACAGCCTGAACAGTTATTGTGACATGACTAAGGAGACTTCATAGTAAAAGATTGTGTCCCTATAAATCATTAAGTAATACATTATAAGTAATACATACAGTGAACTGTGAAAACTGTGCAATAGCATTCTTTCAATCATCAGTATTTCTCAATCCTGGTCCTGGCACCCCTCCGCTTTGCATGTTTTAGTTTTTTCCTGCTCCCAACACACCTCATCCAACTACTCAGCTCATTAACAAGCCCATTATTAAGTTAAAGTGGGTGTGGTTAAATAGGAGAAGTGCTAAATTGTGCAGAGTGGTGGGGCGCCAGGACCAGGATTGAGAAACACTGGAATAAATCAACTGTGGGAGCAATTGTAATAAAATGGCAGACATACAAGACCACTGATAATCTCCCTCGATCTGGGGCCCCACGCAAGTAACAAGGCTACCATCAGTAACACACTACGCCGAGAGAGACTCAGATCCTGCAGAGCCAGGCTGTCCCCCTGCTTAAGCCAGTACATGTCCAGGCCCGTCTGAAGTTTGCCAGAGAGCATATGGATGATCCAGAAGAGGATTGGGAGAATATCATGTGGTCAGATGAAGCCAAAATAGAACTTTTTGGTAAAAACTCAACTCGTCGTGTTTGGACAAAGAAGACTACTGAGTTACATCCCAAGAACACCAAGTCAAGTCAAGTCAGATATATTTATATAGCGCTTTTTACAATGGAGTATTGTCTCAAAGCAACTTTACAAGTTTAGATTATCTCCTAATAACTACGTCCAATCCCAAACTGAGCAAGACTAGGGCGACAGTGGCAAGGAAAAACTCCCTGAGTGTTATGAGGAAGAAAGAAAACCTTGGGGCGGACCCGGACTCAAAAAGGGGGACCCAACCTCCTGGGCGGCGTAAGATTGATAAATCTAAGAATGAAACTAAAGTCATGGGAGTCATAGTTCCAAATAAAAATGTGAAGAGTATGCACATTCGGTTTGTTACGCCGCCCGTTAGGCAGCATTATTGTATTGTCGGCTGCGCTATGCTGTTGGTTGCTCTCCACAGGTGTTGCGTGCGCCATCCGCTACCTGTGGACCTCCTCCTGCTCTGATCGGGCCTGGAGGATCTACAGCAAAGTCGCCCAATGGATCTCGTCGCTGGGGATTCATCTGGAAACCTCCTGGCCAATCGTTGCTGTGGATCCACGTGCGGAGGCGGGACTAAAGAATCGAGGCAGAAGGACTAAGGCTGTGGCAGGCGATTCAAGCCCCGGCTTCACTACCCGTATGATTGTGGTTGTCCGCCTGGTTCGTTCGTCGGGGCGGGCGCCCCCCCGCGTTAGCCCGCGGTTTTGTGTTGTAGAGTGTCTTGTTGTACTGGTGACTTCAGAGATTGTGTACAGTTATTATAGAACGTTCGCATTGTATATATTGTGTGTATGTTGTGTTCGTTGCCCCGTTGTATTATATTCCTTTTGCACTGCACTGTATGTATATGTGTATAATATTTATATATATATATAATATATATAATGATATATTATATATATATATATATATATATATATATTATATATATATATAATAAAAAGCACTTATTCTTTTCATTTGTTCAGGCTTGAGTCTTCAATCACCTTCCCGTTTCCATATCCTTACCTTTCCTTTTTAAATGCTACGGCCTGCTTCTAGGACCAGGTCGTAAACAATTGGGGGCTCGTCCTAAAACGGTAAACATTATTTTGGTATATGCCAGTACCGTTTCTTTGGGAGCTCGTCCTGCCGTGTATCAGTTGTTCGTGGCTTGTTCTGCCATACGTTATACTGTAATGTTTTTGGCGCGTTCATAAGCTTCATAAACTCCCGTCCGTAGGAAGTTTTTTTTTGTGGCTTGAGGAGTTGGGTGTGTGACGTGTGTACAGTTAGTGAGCTTGCAATCATTCTTCTGTTTTTTCTTTCTGGTATACTTCATGATGGCAACATTTCAATTATCTGACTTTGTTCAGTGTCCCACATTAGAGCAGGTAGAGTCTTGTCGGAAAGACGCCTTGTGTGAAATTGCGATGCATTATGGAGTTCATGTGTCAATGCAAATGTTAAAAAAGGATATTAAGCAGCTTGTGGTGGATAAGTTGACGGCATTGGATGTTTTGCAGCCGAATTTGGGAGACACCACAGTGCACTCTGGAGATATGGATTTGCAATCATCTTTGGTTGGTAGGGTGGAAGCTACCCCTCTTCCAAAACGGTCCTTGCCTTTGTATGATCCTCTGTCAGAGTCTCCTAGGACGTCCATAGAGGCCAAATATAAGGTTCGGCTGACACGGTTACGGTTGGAGGCGGAGGAAAGGGAGAAAGCTCGACAGGCTGAAATGGATTTGAAGCTTGCCATACGGAAGCTAGAGTTGGAGACCGAGAAGGAAATCCGTTTCCGGGAGTTGGAACTCGGTGCGGTGAAGATCACACCGACGTCTACTGAAGGAACGGTGACGGATCGGGTCCTTGATCCAGAGGAAGCTGTCGCTCCTGTATTTCCTGCCGTGACTCCTCCAGACCCTTCTCCGGTGTTGTCCGGGAGTACTGACGTGAGTAAACACATTGGCTTGGTCCCACTATTTAAGGAGGATGAGGTGGATGCTTATTTCCCTACATTTGAGAGGATTGCCATAACATTAAACTGGCCAAGGAGTTTGTGGTCAATTTTACTCCAGTGTAAATTGGTTGGCAAGGCTCAGGAAGTTTGTTCAGCTTTGTCCTTAGAACAGAGCATGAATTATGATGTAGTAAAGGCCGCAGTACTTAGAGCATATGAGCTTGTGCCTGAGGCGTACCGACAAAAGTTCAGAGATGCCGAAAAGCGTGCTGGCCAAACATTTGTGGAGTTCGCTCATGAGAAATCTTGTCTGTTCGATAAGTGGTGTTCAGCCAGCAGTGTAAATACTCTGGAAGGCCTGCGAGAGTTAATATTGCTGGAGGAATTTAAGAAATGCTTGCCTGGTCAGCTCGTAACATATTTAAACGAACAGAAAGTGTTAATACTATCACACGCCGCAACTCTCGCTGATGAGTTCGCTTTGACACACAAAACCGAGTTCGAGTATACATCTGCCATTAGGAAACAGAATCAGATACCGAGAACTCGTCCTCGAGTTAAGGCCAATAGTCCTAAGTCTGATAAACCTGAAGCTAGGCTGTGTTTCTACTGTCGGGAGCCGGTCACGTAATCGCTGATTGCCGCGTTTTACAAAGAAAGAATGAGCGTGCACAGTCAGTTAAGAAAGTCAGTACATTCACTTCCATGAACAAAAGTGCTACCGCTTTGTCCGCACCCCTGTTGGAAGAAATAGAGCCCGTATTTAAGCCGTTCACGTTTATGGGTTACGTTTCTATCCCAGGTACGGTGGAAAAACAGCACATCTCCGTCCTGAGGGACACAGGTGCAACCCAGTCTCTCATCTTAGATTCAGTGCTGCCTTTTTCTCCGGATAGTTATTGTGGTAGCGATGTGTTACTGCAGGGAGTTGAAATGGGAGTTGTGCGTGCGCCCTTACATAATGTTTTGATAGAGTTACCTGATTTTGTGAAGCAAGGGAGAGTCGCTGTGCGCTCTCAACTGCCTGTAAATGGCATATCTCTTATCTTTGGCAATTTCTTTGCTGGGGATAAGATATGTGCTATACCTGAAATTGTTAACGATCCATTCTTGAACTGTGGTGAAACTGAATCTGATGTTTTTCCTTCATGCGTGTTGACTCGTGCAATGAAACGGAAATGTCCTGATATGGTTACATTGTCTGATACTGTCTTTGTTAAAGATGATCCTTTCTCAGCTGCTGTCCACGTACGTGACGTACATAACTCCAAGTCACCAGTGTTGAACAGTGGAGACAATGACACGTATGTAACACGTGAGAAACTTGTGACTGCACAAAAGAGTGACGTCACGTTTAGCAAATGTTTTGAAATGTCTGTTAGTCCCGAGTCGGTAAAGTATTCACACGAATATTACGTGAAAAACGATTGTATTGATGAGACGGTGGTCTCCTTCTGTTACAGACGACCATTCCGATGTACACCAGGTGGTGGTGCCTCAGCCATACAGATTGCAGGTCCTCGCTTTAGCCCACGATCATCCCTGTTCAGGTCACTTGGGAATCCGAAAGACCTACCAACTGGCATACAGTACGGTTGAGAAAGAGGCCCTGGCACTGTTACTAGCACTACAGCATTTTGAGGTTTATTTAGGCAGTAGTGTTAAACCCATTCGTGTGTACACTGACCACAACCCGTTGCTGTTCCTCGCTAGGATGGCGAACGCCAATCAGCGTTTAATGCGCTGGGCGCTGATTCTACAGGGATACAATCTAGATATAGTGCACAAACGAGGACCTGACAATGTGGTGGCTGTTGCTCTCTCTCGCGGGAGTATATAATAATATGAGATTGTCTCATGTTTTTGGTTTGTTTTGGTTTTGTTTTCTTTTCATATTGTGGTGCTCCTCATTAGAGGGTTTTGTTTTGTGGGTGGGGGTGTTACGCCGCCCGTTAGGCAGCGTATTATTGTATTGTTGGCTGCGCTATGCTGTTGGTTGCTCTCCAGGGTTGCGTGCGCTCCGCTCCTGTGGACCTCCTCCTGCTCTGATCGGCAGGTCACGAGACCAATCGATCGCCTTCGGCCTGGAGGATCTACAGCAAAGTCGCCCAATGGATCTCGTCGCTGGGGACTCATCTGGAAACCTCCTGGCCAATCGTTGCTGCGGATTCACGCGCGGAGGCGGGACTAAAGATCGAGGCAGAAGGACTAAGGCTGTGGCCCGCGATTCAAGCCCAGTATTCAACCCGTATGGTTGTGTGTCCGCCTGGTTCGTTCGTCCCCTTAGCCCGCGGTTTTGTTATAGATTGTCTTGTTACTGGTGACTTCAGATATTGTGTACAGTTATTATAGAACGTCGCATTGTATATATTGTGTGTATGTTGTGTTCGTTGCCACGTGTATTATATTCCTTTTGCACTGCACTGTATATATATAAAAAGCACTTATTCTTTAATTTGTTCAGGCTTGAGTCTTCCATCACCTCCCGTTTCCATACTCCTTACCTTTCCTTTTTAAATGCTACGGCCTGCCCCTAGACCAGGTCGTAACAAAATCAGCTTTCTCTGTAACAGCATCTAAGCAATGTCATTCATTACCAATCTTATATCAGAGAAAATAGTACTTATTGTTCTTTTACTGGTCTGTTTAAAGTTGTGGCTTGTTAATAATCAAAGTATACCTATGAGTCTATTCATTTTTCATTGATCATTCCTGCTACTCTTTTATGTTTTCAGTTTTGTGTATATTTATTAATGATGTTTAATATTTATGATCAACTGTTTTATTGTTTAGGTTGCCATTTTTTTATTTTTTTAAACCAGTCCGACACTACATTTTGAAAATTAACCTTTGTGGCTAACTCTGGCTCATTTACAATAATCTATCCTTTGAATAATCAGCACTGTCCTGTCAAGGCTAGAACCTCTAGATTATTGATGCTTCATCGCCTTTTTTTTAAAATTAGACTTAACTGTCAAGGACTAACTCTTGTACAATAATTCCGCAAATGTAAAGAGAGAGAGAAATTGTAATTAATTGATCTACTGCAAGCAACACTTCACGTATTGCTGATGATTAGCATGGATCCACTGTGTCAAGTGCTTGATCAATACTCCAGTTTCTGTTGCTCCTCAATTACCTATTAGATAGAATAGCTTCAAAGCAAAAACAAGAAAAAAGAACAAACAACAATAACATCCTACACTGGGTGCCACCATTTCTAACGTAATTATTCACACATAATATCTGTTAAATTGATTTTGCACATTCACATTTATCATCAGTATCATTAACAACAATCCGTGGACCTCTGGATCCACTAAAGATAGGAAAAAATATAGATGTTATTTCCTCCAGTCTATAGGAATGTATAAATCAACCTGTCACAACAAAAAGATGAAACATTAGCATGGTCTCATACAAAATATAATCATATGTTCCAGCTGAGATTTCTTATTTTCTTCTACCTTTCATATGTACATAAATTAATTACCTTAAAAAATAAACCCATTTTCAGACCCATTCAGCCATGTACAAATTAAATCATACCTCACACTGAGTTACTAATTTCTGCTTACAATTTAAAACATGCACGAGCAGTGATTGATAAATTTTAACTTTACTATTATGCGTTTAAAGTCTTAATAAATGTTGTGATCTCAACTCAAATGCCCTAACATGTCGATCAGCTGATCATATGGGAGAACCAAAGGACAGGGCAGTGATTGGTCCTTAGCTAGACCGTTTGCACATGCGCAGTTTATTCTCGTCTCTGCTCCTTTAGAGGAAGACCTAACACGGAGGTCCGTACCAGTGTTGCCAACTTAGCGACTTGTATTTAGCGACTTTTCAGACCCTCTAGTGACTTTTTTTTTTTAAGTGACTAGCGACAAATCTAGCGACTTTTTGTGGTGTTATTGGAGACTTTTGGAGACTCTGAGATGAACACACAAGCTCTTCAGTTACTGTCCTCAGCGAGCAGCGGCTGCTGCCGTGAGCCTCGTCCACACTGCAAATGAACTGCGCATGCCCAAAGCCGTCGCTGACTGACCCCGCCCCGTATTTACATAGCGGGATGTAAATATAAATGCATCTTCAGTGTGACACGAAAAGAAATCCCTGTATTTAACTCACACAGTCTCAGTCAGTCACTCACCTCATTCACCACATAGCCTGTCACTTACTTCGTCCACAGTGTGTGCCTCTTTGTGAAAAGCTAAACATCCAGCTAGCTAGATAATAGGGTCCACAAAGTGCTGAAGGAGGAATATGGCTCAACTCAAATGCTGAA
>JAJAGP010003061.1:30306-86459 GCA_025084515.1 Ancistrus triradiatus
TATATATATATATATATGTCAGAGTTCTATGCAAATCGCTGCTTTCCAAATTGTAAGGGAAATTATTGAAAAATATGTAAAATTCAAGCACTGATATAACTTAGAAATGTAACATTATATATAAAATTAGAAAATGTGGTATATATTATTTGATCTTAAGACACCATTACAGTACTTAAGAAGCTACTTGTGTATTTTACAGCCTGTGTGGTTGACTAAGCTGTTTTATATTAACTGATTGATTATTTTAGGTGTGTTTTAAAAAGGTTTAAAGTAATCTCAAAACAAATCTAGTTGTCTTGCAAAGTGTCCATCCAAGATCTCTTTTCTTTCCTAAATCAACAGTCTGTGACTAAGATGTAAGAGAATGTCAGACTTTAGTCTATTAGAAGTATCTTCTGAGTCGGGGTCTTCTAGCGTATGGTTAGCATGAAATATCATCGAGACGGAACACCATCTTGGCTCCAAACTCCACAATGTAGCGTGAAAGCCCTAGTTCTCTATGAATTAATACAGATGTGATTCATTGCAAATAAAAGCCACGACAGAGTTTCTAATTCCCTTTGCTCTTTCCAAGTTGGGTGGAAGCTTTGACTTGTTCTTCTCTGTTGTCTCTGTTATGTGCATGCCACAGGCTGTTCAGTCACAGAACTTCTGCACTTCTGCCTTTTGCGTTAATTTATCAATATTAGGTTATCAATGAACATTTAAAAAAACAGATTTTTAAATTGATACAGAACCGTCCACATCGCAATGCATCAAATAAACAAATTTCCCCCACCCCTGATCACCATAAGCTTGAACATAGGGAACCACACTGACCTCTGCCAATAAGAATAAAAAGAACACAAAATTAAATTATTATATCCAACACATTTCTATGGCCATGATTAAAGTTCGATATATAATCTTATCTGCTTTAAGGAGCAGACATAGGGTTATGTGCAAATATAGCGCTCAGGAATTTTGTAGAGAAGCATCCTCCCAAAAACTAGAAGTACAAGTACAGAACTTGCTGGTATGTGGTAGGTTGTGATACTGAACAGCCACAGCACCTTCAACATGTTGGCAATATCACCAGAGATTATGAACAGCAGCTCAGATTTCACGAGCTTCCTCTAGACAACCACATGCAAACATACTCCTACAGAGATATTTTTTTTTTTATGACATGAAAACTGAAACGGCCACCATTCACACATCTACTTTGCAAAGTGAATAACTTTTCAAACAATATTTCCCATGACATTCTAGGATTGCTAGATTCCATTTTGTATCTTTTCCTCAGCACCAATTCACAAACCAAACAGCAACTGAAGCCATTCAAGGTTTGTCTGTTGTAAATGTGCAGCAAGCCACTAATTATTGTTTTCTAAGGATTGGTGGCCAAAATGTTTATTTAACAGCTTCGGCATCTATGGCCCTTCAACAACAGACACAAAGTTACATCAACACTCAAGGTTATATCAAAGCTAGTCTCATATATACACTCAGACTGGGGACAGTTTAGCATAACCACTAACCCTAATGCACGTCTTTGGACTGTGGGAGAAAACCAGGGCACTCGAAGTAAACCCACGTGGACACGGGAAGAACATGCAAACTCCATACAAAAAAAACAATCAAATCGCTCAACCCAGGATCGAACCCAGGACCTTCCAGCTGTGACGCGACAGTGCTACCCATCAAGCCATCCCAGTACAAGTGTGAAGGGTAGAGATTCCAAACAACACTCACACCACACATGTGGATCTACAGAAGCCAATCACTGGGGTTCGTCACTGTTTCACGTTTCAGAAACCAACCAAAATGTCAGGCCTGAAAACCTAAAGAGATTAAAGCAAGTAAACTGTTTTGATAATTCTATGGAATACTTTAATTTTTTTTTATATTATTAGAGGTTGGCCTTATACAGATATACACGTTTTAGAAATGCCTTCTAATTGTTCCTCAATAATTAATACACTATGAAAACGAATAAATTAGTGCAGTCAGTGATCATAATATTTAGAGCAATTGTGATGAATCCCACAGGTATTGCAGTGTTAATCTCAATTAATTGCTTCCATTTGACCCCAAAGAAGCAGTAAAAAGCACTATACAACCATACGACTGGACAACATAAGCTCCAATAGCATGCATTTATTATTTTTTAGTAATTCAATAACAGTATTTTACTTATCATGTCTTATCTTGTACATCGCAGCAACTTTTCTGGAGGACTGCCAATGCATCATGATAAGAACTCAAAACAGCAATTACAAGAATAGTACCTTTTAATGTAAAGTATTAATTTCATTAGGTACTTTTACTAGAAACAGCATGTACATTGCATCCATTATCTTGACTACCAAACGTCAATAAATCCAAAGTGATTTTTTGCTACACATTTTCATTTCATAATATTACAACGCATCAGGGGTATGCTGGAGAAGTCGAGCTTCAACATGCAGTGTACACACTCTAAGGCCCTATTCGGATTGCATTAGTTTATCAGAGATGCCTGTGACCTGAATTATTACTCATCTCCTCAGTGATAAAACTCCTGCATCCAGCCAGTAACAACATTCCTACAAGACGAGTAGATTCTAGTGGGTTGCATTCACTACGAACTGCAACTGACTGATAGAACTTATTATTTAATGAAAACTAAAAACATGTACTGTGCATATTTATAGTGGTGCTTGGAAGTCTGTGAACCCTTTAGAATTTTCTACTGTATGTTTCTGCATAAATATGACCTAAAACATCATCAGACTTCCTCACAAGTCCTAAAAGTAGATAAAGAAAACCCAGTTAAACAAATGAGACAAAAATATTATACTTGGTCATTTATTTATGGAGGAAAATGATCCAATATTACGTATTACTGAGTGGCAAAAGTATGTGAACCTTTGCTTTCAGTATCTGGTGTGACCCCCCTGTGCAGCAATAACTGTAACTAAACATTTCCTGTAACTGTTGATCAGTCCTGCACACCGGCTTGGAGGAATTTTAGCCCATTCCTCCGTACAGAACAGCTTCAGCTCTGGGATGTTGGTGGGTTTCCTCACATTAGCTGCTCACTTCAGGTCCTTCCACAACATTTCCATTGGATTAAGGTCAGGACTTTGACTTGGCAATTCCAAAACAGTACCTCTATTCTTCTTTAACCATTTCTTTGGTAGACGTCTTTGCTTAGGGTCGTTGTCTTGCTGCATGACCCACCTTTTCTTGAGATTCATTCATGGACAGATGTCCTGACTTTTCCTTTAGAATTCCCTGATAAGCATTCAGAATTCATTGTTCAATCAAGATGGCAGTCTCCTGGACCAGTGTTCAAAGCAGAAACAGGCCCCCAAACCAGATACTACCACCACCATGTTTCACAATGGGATAGTTCTATGCTGGAATGCAGTGTTTTCCTTTCTCCAAACATAACGCTTCTCTTTTAAACCAAAAGTTATATTTTGTCTCATCTGTCCACAAACACCTTCTTCCCATCGCCTTCTGGCTTGCCACGTGATCTTAGCAAACTGCCGTGGCACAAGTCTTTTTGGAGAGCAGTGCTTTCTCCTTGCAATCCTTCCTGCCATGCACAACATGTTGTTCAGTGTTTCTTCTTCTGATGGTGGACCTCACGAACCATAATATTAGCCAATGTGAGAAGGGCCTTCAGGTTTGCTTAGAAGTTCCCTGGGTTCCTTTTGTGACCTCCCACTATTACACACCTTGCTCTGGAGTGATCTTTGTTGGTCCAACCACTCCTGGTAGGTAACAATGGTCTTTTGATTTCCTCCATTTGGTACAAACCTCTTCTGTCGACTGTGGATTGGTGAGTCCAACATCTCTTTAGAGATGGTTTGTAACCTTTTCCAAGCTTGATAGCATCAACAACCCTTTTTCTGAGGTCCTCAGAAATCTCCTTTGTTCGTGCCATGATACACTTCCACAAACGTGTTGTGAAGAGCAGACTTTGATAGATCCCTGTTCTTTAAATAAAACAGGGTGCCCACTCACACCTGATTGTCATCCCATTGATTGAAAACACCTGACTCTAATTTCACCTTCAAATTAACTGCTAATCCTAGAGGTTCACATTATTTTGCCACTCACTAATATGTAATATTGTCTCATTTTCGTCAATAAATAAATGGCAGAGTACAATATATTTTTCTCATTTGTTTAACTGGGTTCTCGATCTACTTTTAGGACTTCTGTGAAAATCTGATGTTTTAGGTTATATTTATGCAGAAATATAGAAAATTCTAAAGGGTTCAAAAACTTTCAAGGACCACTGTAAATAGAAAGTACATCCCTTTAAATAGAACATCCCTTTAAATAGTCAGTGCTACATGACATTTAATAATTCTTTCTCCATCATAATTCTCCAAGTAACGTGAGAATAGACCAAGTCTAGAGAAATAGTGCAACACCTTCTGACAGAAAAGAGAATCGCACTCAAGTAAGAATCACTGTCTTGTGACTATGGTGATTTCCGATCAATGTCCATCAACATCCTGTTTCACAGAACGTAATGCAGACGTTAAACAGTGCATACCTGTACTTAAAATTAATCTATTCCTATCTTCATCCATAGATCCAGCTTTTCAACAGTGGCATAATAAAAAGCTTAAATTACCATTTTCTCCCAATTTAATGTTTTTTGTTGTTTGTTTTTCCATCGTGCTGTTTAGCTTTTCCCTGAATATCTTTGCTTTCTTCCAGCACAGCCACGGAAGGCAATCCAACTTTCAACAAAAGTGTTTTACCTCTAAAAAAAAATAATGATGGACTCCTTGCCATATACAAAGACTCTATTGATACAGCCAAAATAAAAAGTGGAACCTGAATTAGGTGAAGCATTTACAGAGCAGTAATGTGACAGTGTAATTGGTAGGGTACGCACAAGCACTAGAGATTTAGACATACACAACATACATATACAAAGTCCTATATGGAATTCAGCGTTTGAAAGCAGAGCTACATAAAATTTACCCAAATCTAGATGGCAGGTGTTGAGACTCCATCTGGAATCCAAGGGACACATTCTTTTCATGTCTAACACTGCAAACGTTTTGGCATGGCTATTTAACAGTTATGTCTAAAACTTTAAAGATCAGTGTGGAGGCCTGCATGGGAATAGCTGTGCATGTTGTGTTCATAGAACAACAACTAGAGGTCCTTGCTTTTACATCCTTGATATGTATAGTGTACAATAATAACTTAATTGGTTTAACTATGTACAAGCTTATGATATCAAGTATGTCACTCACTTTGCGCAAAAAACAAAACAAAAAAAATAATTTAATCAGTCAAAAACACAGCATACACACCAAGGTAGCATTCTACCTAAAAGCGCACAACTGAAGTTCAAAATGAGTGAACAAAACTTCCAGGGGACAAAATACAGACATCACCAGCCACACAGTCCATGTCGTTAGATTCATTTGCCCACTCACATGGAGATTGTTCGGCTTTCAAAAGACGGATGGTGCTCATAAGACAGCAATCTGCAAATTATGTCAGAAACTGGTTGCCATTAAAGACAGCTCGACAACTAACAAGAGCAAGCTAGTACAAAGTACGACTTTCACAAACATTTTTGAAGGATGAAAATTATTGTCTAATTATCGTTATTAATAAAATCCCAGAAAATATTGATATCATGTTGTCAAGATCGCACACCTCTACTCTACAGTACTTTCCAAAGGCACTTTAGGACTTCACCAAAATCTTTCACAAGCAATGTACCGTATTTTCCGGACCATAAAGCGCACCGGATTATAAGACGCAATATCAACGATCGGCTGCTAACAGATATATTTTCATACATAAAGTGCACCGGGTTATAAGACGCATGAAATGAAACAAAACTCTTAAGTTCCCTCGGAAGCTCAGTTTGGTCTTTACCTGGCGCAGGGCGTCTTCTTGCTTCCTCCACTTCCGTACCATTGATTCGTTAATGTTGAATTCTCTCACAGCTGCTCTATGACCATGTTGTACTGCGTGACTGATAGCGTTGTGTTTGAAATCCGCTTCGAAAATAAATGAATGAATGCACGTACCCTAATGCTGAAGCACATACCGTATTACTCAGCGATCTTGTTTCTCTGACTACGGTGGCCTAAGCTTCGTAACTTACCAAGGCCGTGCTAAAACATTGACAGATTTATGAGCGCCATGTACCATCTACAATCGGTTCTAGGTCAGAAAGCACAACCAGAATTAATTCATACATTAGACGCACCGCATTTTAAGGCGCATTGTCGATTTTTGAGAAAATTATAGGATTTTAAGTGCGCCTTATGGTCCGAAAAATACGGTAATCAAATCATCAACCTTTGAACTGTAATAACGTACAAGTTATTTAATTGCTCTCATCTTTTTCCAAATAAATCTAATTATCAAATTTTGCAGATATTAGATTAACTGTAGCCCTAATTACATGCTCATACATGGTGTGTTAATTTCACAGCACATTCGACCGCATTTAAATTATCCAATTTCATAGCCATTAAAATAAATTAGTAGAGAGCAAAACAGATGACCTTCACTAATCAATAGGTTTGGGCCAAGCATGATAAGCAGAGCTATAAATACTACTTTGCATCGAAAGAGTACCGCTCTGCTATCTTGCTATTTCATTTTGGTTATTCCATTTTTTCAGGTTTTTTTTTGATTTTATTCATTGACTCGCCATCAATGATCTGATATCAGACTGTCATCAGAATTTCATACCGCAACAGGATAGACTTTCAGAGATTTGTATCTGAAAGAAAATCTAATCAGACCAATATAGGTATTTATATGTATTGATATTATTCATTCCATATTTAACACACATTAATTTTATTTAACTACAGTTAAACCTACAAGAACTTGAGAACGCAAAGTAAAAAGTCTTTGCTTGCGAAGGCAATGCAGTCATTTTATAGCGACCAGCTACATATATTTTGCAGCAGCATGAAAAATGATTGCTGTGTCAGAACTTTGTGAAATGTCATGAAATCGCAAAAACTATGCAGAAAGCTTTTAACTTGAAAAGTTGGGAAACTGAATGTGTTGGGGCGATGACTTCCCAAAAAGAACATTCGCAATGTAACTTAAAGCCGGTCACACATCGGCGCCGATGCACTCAGGCGTTTCAGAACTTCAGCCACTGTTTACACAGAGAAAGACAGACAGTATTTTCTGTAAACAAGCAAATGCTTAAGGCCAAGTTAACTCAGCCCACGTTACTTAGCAAAAGCATGATTAGTGGAAAAAAATAAGTAAAATGAAGTTCTCACAGCCATAAATACTTTGTATTTATACCCATTATAATATGGCCTAAATTTGATTATGTCACGGTGACGTGGGGAGCAGGGGGCTGGGGGGAGGGGGGGTACTGGCTGCCGCCACTGCTGAAAAAAGTACCCTTGGTATGCAGAGCGAGTTTTCACATAACACCTACAGAAAGATATATAAAGCTTTGCACACCACTCTGAGACGCACCTCGTTAATGAACATTTTTAAGTCTTGGAATAAAACGTGGACCATGTCTAAAAGACCTTTAAAGTAAATCGGAAAGCTTATTTATCTAACTTGACTAAAACAAATACAAAAAAAATCTCTTTTCCACCACAGACAGGACTGGAAACCCTGGTCCATCTATCTTATCCGACCAAAACTGTCATGCAAATTTTTAGTGACAAGACCAATGGTATAAGGAAGAACACAGTTGATGTTAACTGAAGAACTGATCCCACTACTAGTAGCAGCATGTCCTTCAAACCGGGTTGAACATTATCAGTTAGTCAATTCAACATGGAATTTCCCCACAGTCCTTATGATAAGCAATTTCTAACCCCTGCTGATAGTGAGAAACTTCATCATGCCTCCATCACTAGTTAGCCTTGACTGATATAACCCTCGATTACTTGCCGTACTCAGGAGTACATCTGTTATTAGCTCTTAAATTAATTTATTGCCATTTTACTTTATTTTACATTAATTTTAATTAACTTTCATTAGCATTTACAGTTAGCTTTTACAACGTGTACTTGAGCCTTTCTTTTATTGTTATAAAGTCATTACAAATGTACAGTCTAACCTCGTTATCTGGCCCCTCACTATCTCACCAAACTCATCTCTCACCACCTGTGATGGCAGGACAGATTTCCCTCCATGTACTTTACCTCAAAAAGCCAATATAATTGACAAATGTCTTGCCAGCAATTAAATTCTACCCCATTAAGCTGCCAAGTTTTCATACACACACACACACACACACACACACACACAGTGAGGCAAAAAAAAGTATTTAGTCAACAAATGATTGTGCAAGTTCTCCTACTTAAAATTCTTTAAAAATCCTACAACGTGATTTCTTGCATTTTTTTTTCTCATTTTGTCTCTCATAGTTGAAGTGTACTCTCATCTCAGTGGCTGACCAAATACTTTTCTTGCCCCACTGTAATGTATATATAATTTCACATTAGTACTTTGACTCTTACTAGTTTTAATCAATTAATTTATGTGCTAAGCCCATACAGAAATCCTTACATTTTCCCTCATGGTAGTCCTCATCATAGCTTCTGTGTAAATTTTTTCTGTTCCACTTATCACATTTCATCAACAATTTCAGTGTGACAATTTTCGTACAATGTGTATTATTGCTGTTTTATGGTATAGCTGTTAAAGATAAAAGCTAAAGTCAGAGTAAGCAGCAAGTTAATGACCTTCCCAATGGCTATTTCCACGAACAGCGCAAAGAAAGTCTAAAAAAGCCTTCCCTCTTCTCACAGCGCACCTCAAAATACATCACTGCATTGCATTTTAAGAACAGAGCTATTTCAATAGAGCTGCACAAACACAGATGCTGAAATCAGTCATGGTACAAGTTGCACATAAAAAAAACCTGTCATTTCACATATTTCAGGCCATCACAAAGCAAAAACACAGGTTCCCTACAGTTTAAATATATTTTTTACTTGCATGCATAAGCCGTAAGATCCTAAAAACCTTTTCAATATGAAAACGCTTGGCTCTATAGCCATTTCGTACTTCTGAGTTCGCTTAGTTGTAAATAATTGGTGTTTATTGGCTAAGCAGACAAGTGTTGCAGTGTCAAGTTCCAGACTCACTCAACGGAACAAACACAAACAGTTCCTCACCCTCTCACACAAACGTATGAAGCAAACACCCGCATGTTTCAATCACGTCTTTGCTCACAACAATGTTGCAAATAAACAGTGTCATACTAATAGATATTAGTTAATAAAAGCTTCCTTATTATAAAGCAATAAGGCACGAGAGGGTGTGCATTATTGTGAATATATCACAGGAAAGAGGTGTTGTTAGTAACGCCTCTTTCCTGTGATATATTCACAATAATGCACACCCTCAAGTGCCTTATTGCTTTTATACCACAGTTCCGTTATTGTTTATCATTTATTGTTAGATTTTAAGATAAAAAGAACAGAAAAAACGATTTTAAAAAACGTTTATCACCCTTCCGCGAGGTAAAATAGTTCCATTTTATTGTTACCTCGCGGCATTAAAGTCTAGGAACAGAATTACCCATAACTGTTTATTATGCAGACAATAAACACAAATATATCGATTGGTAAGTTTTAATTTATTAAAGAGAAAGTTTATTTAAGAGCGCGGGAGATGATTCATTTAAAAGTACTGACTTCGTTTCGCTTTTCCAGCGCTTCCAAATCCTAAAGGTGACAAACCTTTGGCTCGGGTTGGTCATTAATAGCTTCATCTTCCAAATTCATATCGTTTTCAAAACCAATAGATTTTATAAAGTAATAATTTTCATTTCGGCAGTGTTTTACTCATTATAACATAATAGCTGCTTTTTCTGGCCGGCGTCGGTGCCAGGTTACGTGTGTGCCGCGGATTAACTTATAGAGCGTCGGTCACAGTGCCCTTATGGTCAATAATGTCACGGCGGAAGACGTCTCTCAGATTGCGGGTGGGAACTAACTGTGGTATAAAAGAACTTAAAAGTTCAGCCTGGATTCTGATTGCTGTTCATATTGCACATGGGTATAATAAATAGATACAGTATACAGAGAGAAAGTTAAAAACATAAGAGCATCAAAATATTTCTTACAACAACAAATCAGAATGGTTGGGATGGTATGTAAAACTCAAATAAAAAAATAAAATCATTAAAAACAGTTTGAACCCAAGATATTTCATGTTTTTTTTCTTGTCAACTTTGTTTAATTTGTTAATAAACTTCCATTCTTGCTTTTCATGTCTGGAACACATTCAAAAAAAGTTGGGACGGGGCTAGTTAGTAGTTACAACACTAAATAATGGTGTGATTTCAAACAGGTGATGACATCAAGAGACTTTAATTATGATTTGGTACAAAAGCAGTATTCACGAAGGCATAGTCTTTGAGCAGCAGAGGATCTCCAGGTTATTAACAAATGCAAATCAAATGTTCCTCAAAGAAAGATTGGAAGGGATTTACATACATGTTGAAGGCGGCAGCTTACGTTGCTGTAAAATCTCAATGTACTTTTCTGCATTAGTGTACCACAGAAGTGTAAATTACCCTTCCCAAATGCACTGACACAACCTTATACCATGACTGAGCCAGGCTTTTGGACTGGTTGCTGATAATAGTCTAGATGGTCCTTTCCATCTTTCATGGTCCAGGGCACACGGCATCTGTTTCTTCCGAGAAAGATCTGGAATACTGATTCATCTGACCTCAATACACATTTCTGCTGTGTGATGTCCATCCCAGATGAAACCCAGAAGTCGACACCACTTCTGCACATGGTTAACACAAGGCTTTTATCGCATAACAACGTTTTAAGTGGCATTTGTGAATGTAATCCCTGGGCAATGTTGTTATTTTACCTAGTGAGGAATGACAGTTCTTGATGCAGTGCCATCTCAGAGATCACAGGTGTTCAGTTTGGGCTTGTACCCTTTCATTTTACACTTACAAATTCCTGTTTGAAATCACATCATTGTTCAGGTTTTATACCTCATTACTGGCCCCGAGTTACCCCCATCCCAACTTATTTTGGAACGTGTTACAGGCATGACGAGCAGAAATGGATGTTGATTAAAAACAAAGTGAAGATGACCAGAAATAAAGATGAAATATCTTGGGTTCATATTGTCTGCAATGAAATTAAGCCACTTGAAAGGTTTTATATAAAGATAATAATAAGAACACAAAACCCACCCCAGCTAAACAGCACCTGTCCCTTTATGAGCCATTCTTTATCCAGTCCCCATGATATGCCACTATGTAAAGAATCATAAGGTTCCATACTTTTTGCACTGCCTAAAGTCTGCTATTAATAAAATCTGATATAGAATAAAGTTATAAGCCAAGACGTGCTGTCTCTATGAAGAACAGTAACTCTCTAGGTGCCTCAATACTACTGAATCTCAAAATACTTGGTGCTTTAATGAAATGACATCAGTTCCCAGTGCAATAAATGCCTTAAAGTAGTGGCTGCCAAAAACACCATCTGAATTCTTCTCAAAAAACATCTGAAAGCAGTTTCTAGCTGCTTAAATTCAGCACCACTGTCACGGCCGCCACACAGTATGTCAAAAGTAGTTAAGAGTTGAAAACATAGCACTTACATTTGTGTTGGCAAATTTGCTTTTAGTTCCTAAGAACTCGAGCACTGAACTGAAAAAAGGGAATCATCATCACAGAACGCCTGTTACGGTTTACACACAATTAATGCAGACATGTTCTAGAGGCTTGGCGAAACATCACTTCACTGTACATTCCATGGCAGTAACAAGAACTGTGAATAGCTGTATGGCTACTTCTGTTGTTAAAGAAAACATATTCATCGTTCACATCTTGTTTGTCACCAGAACTAGAAGAGACTAAAAACAGCAGAGATGCACCGACTGCAAATTTCTTGAACGATTCCAATTGTTTTTAATATATGACTCGCTGATTCCAATTTTGCCCAATTCCGATTTTTTCCCCCATCTAAGAATTATAAATGACAGCATACAGAAACAACTGCTAAAGAAAGCAAGCAGGAGATGTTGGCTTGTACCGGGCTCTGTGCTCTCACTAGCTTTAGCTTTGTGGCGATGGCACAATATATCAATCACTGCAAATTTGCTCAAATTGTACTTTATTACAGCCTTGATAACAGCCTTTTAGGCAAGGGTACAAATTCAAGACGCAGAATTGCAACTCCCCACTCAGGTCACACATGTACACAGCATATACACCAAGATGGTAAGTCATACATCACTTATGTAATGCACAAAAAAAAAAAAGCATTAACTGTTTAAGTTTAAAGCTACTTATACACATGAACTAAATTCTGAATTAACATTAGTCGAAGCACCATGCTGTTCATGTGTGTGGCTGTGCTTGTCTCGCTGTCAGCATCACAAGTGCAGGCTAAATGTGACCAGCACAGAACCGATTATACAAGACTGATCATCCGATCACCGGCCACAGCAGATCACGCTGAAAATTGACCACCTCCGGTCATCATGGGTGCATCTCTAGAAAATAGTATCGTTTTAATATCTGTATCAGATTTAAGAATACCAGATCAGTACTGGTATCA
Source organism: Ancistrus triradiatus (assembly GCA_025084515.1). Taxonomy (NCBI): domain Eukaryota; kingdom Metazoa; phylum Chordata; class Actinopteri; order Siluriformes; family Loricariidae; genus Ancistrus; species Ancistrus triradiatus. The sequence goes on from JAJAGP010003061.1 coordinate 42,867, forward strand.
ACATTTTTTACACAACACTCAGCCCTACTGTCTGATATTTAGTGTGGTAAATGAACTGGAGTGAGTGAAAGTAATCTGGAATAAGTTTTGGATGACAACCACTTCAGAAATATCACTGATTCTGACTACCGGTTACATCTGGACAAATTATTTTTACATCTGGACAAATTCAATATCAGTGCTTTAAAAACAATACTTCTTTATACCTCTCAATGTCCAACACAAGGCTGTAACTAAAACAATACTGCAATACAAATTAAAGTATAAAAATGTAAGAATGTAAAACAATAATGAAGAATTAAATATTACAAATACTACAAAACAACACAAAGCAAACAGGGCAACAACAGAACGTAGTGTAGTCCATAGTCACTAAATTCATAAGTTCTTTACAACAGCAAAGACTTCGTACTTTGTCTTGTCCTATTTTGCTATATATACACAGCATTAAAACTCCGCTTGACATCACTAACAATATTTCTAAACATTTGCTCTCATGAAATAGGGTTAGTACTCAGAATCTGTAAAGCGAAACAAGATTCCAAGCAAAGACACTGAGTTGCTTCCAAAGAAGAATTTTAATAGAAGCAGGTACTGTACCTCTTTAAACGCACAACTGCTCTCTACAGCAGTACTGTAGTCAAATCACACAATTAAAATATTTTACATCCTTACTATTATACGTCACATCATAGCGAGATGCCAAGCTGAAAAAGGTCATTTCATGCCTGCTAGGCACGGTGTATTTAAAGGCTTGAATACTTGCAGTTCAGGGCTCAAACCTACAAATTTCAGCTTACCACACAGTTTAATTGGACATAAAAAAAACATTACTCATCATAAATTCCAAGACATGAACAAATCAAGAGCAAATCTATTACTATTGTTCATCAATGGAGAATATACAGTGGGGCAAAAAAGTATTTAGTCAGGCTCTGATAGTGCAAGTTCTCCTACTTAGAAAGATGAGAGAGGTCTGTAATTTTCATCATAGCTACACTTCAACTATGAGAGACAAAATGAAAAAAAAAGTCACATTGTAGGATTTTTTAAAGAGTTTAATTGTAAATTATGGTGGAAAATAAGTATTGGGTCAATAACAAAAGTTCAACTCTTAGTACTTTGTAACATAACCTTTGTTGGCAATGACCGAAGTCAAACATTTCCTGCAAGTCTTCACCAGGTTAGCACACACTGTAGCTGGTATTTTGGCCCATTCCTCCATGCAGATCTCCTCTAGAGCAGTGATGTTTTGGGGTCTTTGGTCTTGGCCATGGTTGAGTTTGGAGTCTGACTGTTTGAGGCTGTGGACAGGTGTCTTTTATACAGATTACGAGGTCAAACAGGTGCCATTAATACAAGTAACGAGTGGAAGACAGAAGAGCTTCTTAAAGAAATTACAGGTTTGTGGGTGACCAAATACTTATTTTCTACCATGATGTACAATTAAATTCTTTAAAAATCCTACAATGTGATTTCCTAGATTTTTTTCCCCTCATTTTGTCTCTCATAGTTGAAGTGTACCTGTGATGAAAATTACAGACCTCTCATCTTTCTAAGTAGGAGAACTTGCACAATCAGTGGCTGACAATACTTTTATTTTTTTACATTTCGCTTAACTTCCATCGCTCTCACAAATCACTGAGCCTGTAGTGTATCACCATTCCAAAATATACCCAAGTGAACAGAAACGAATCAAAACGTAAAAACACAAAAGGATTTTCGGGAATACACATTACAAAGAAGATGAAATGAGTATGTCATGCAACATTACCGTATTTTCCGGGCTATACCAGCAACACAGCACCCCAGAACCCTGTGCTGATCCTTTTTTTCTATTATGTTTCCCGGTAGTGACCCATTTAAAGTTAAGATGTATAAGATTAAACATGAAGTCTTATTTCAAACCAAGAAAGACTAGGGGAGAGAGGAACAGCTTCCCTCCTATTAAATCAGCAAGGCATAATTGTGAGGCATATTACATTCTCCTGGATTCCTAGCAATAGGTGGCTATGGAACAGGCAAAATAGATGAAGATATGAAGTCAACTGTATGAAATAAGGGGGATCAAAGCAATCAATGTAGAACTATCCTGAGTCAACCATGTGGAACTGGGGAAGGTTTAAAGTCAACTGTGTGGGACTAGCAGATATAAAGTCAGCCATGTCCGATGATGGCTGGAGGGGGTAGAGTGTCCACATAGGACTTGAAGGGTGGGAGGAAAAGTCAATGTGAGATGTCAGCCGCGGGGGACGGAACAGGTACGAAGTCCACTGCGTGGGGGAGCTGGCAGGTACAAATCCTCAAACATGTGGGAGCATTTCACATTTAACACGTTTGTCAGTTGTACTAGTTGTAAATCCAACCTTAGTTGGCATAGAAGCACACACTCCACATTGGAGCATCTAAAGAGCAAACACGTCAGCTCACTCAGAGCAGTAACAGTTTCTCTTTTGAAATGTATGTTCTCTTGAATCAATACTGGAGTTGGATTGGAAACAGCAAATAACTGTTATTCACAACAAACCTGTACATATTACAAATAATGTTTACAATTTTAAACATTGCATCGCTGTCTTGACGTCGAGGACCTAAGTACGTTAAATTTCAAGGAACGCAGAAAAATATTTGCAAACATTTGCAAAGAGTTCTCCGCGAACATTTGCAAACACAAACAGTTTCAGGAAGTAGTTCTCAGCGACCATACGAGGGGCTGGATGAAGGGTTACCATTGAAATGGAAGGTCTACACAAAATCATCCTAATTTAACTGTTCACAGAAAAGAAGTTTGCCACAGTCCACCACTGTTTGAAAGCATCACATTTATGGCTGGAAATATTGATTTTATTGCTCCTAATTTGCACAACATCAGTTTTTTCCAGACATTTTTGGCAGGAAAAGATATTGGATTTTTTATTTATTTTTGTATTGGCAGTAAAGTTCTTTAAAAGTGGAATTTTTTGAGAGGTATCATCTTTATTATCTTCAATTTTAGTGAAGCAAACCATACAACAGCATCAGATAAACGGAAAGGCTGATACCCAGGGAAAAAAAACTTTACTTTTTACTTTGAAATTTGACAGTAGAACCATGAAGTGGCCAAATTACCACCGAAATTCATGGTACAACTGTCAAATAATTCATGGTCAGTTATAGTCCACCAAGTTTACAGTTGTACTATGAAATTTGACAGTAGAACCATGGAGTGGCCAAATTACCATCAAAAATTCATAGTAGAACTGCGAACTTCATGGTCAAACTGTGAAAGTTCACATTAAAACTGTCAAGCAATTCACAGTTTTACTATGAAAATTCACAGTACGTTTTTTCCTGGGTAGCTATATAAAAGTTACTTGTCACTGAGTGATTCATGATTCGAATAGACTATTCATTTCAATTATCGACAGACTATTTGACTATCAAAATAGTTGATTGTTGCATCCCTAAATTGTTGTTCTAAAGAAATGTAGGTATTAATGTAATGTTAAACCATAAAATGTACGAATTTTTTTTTTTTGCTCCATTATGTTTCTAGGTATTTAAAGAATGTAAAGTTGGCCATAGCCCCATAAAGCTCTACATCAGCGTACCAATTATGGCTTCTTTGTTTGTAACTTTCCCTCGAAACTACTAATACACCTAACCTAAACCTGACTTGGAATGTGGGGACAAAAACCAGATAATGCTGAATGAACCCACACAGGCAGAGAAAGGACATAGGTCGGGATCGAACTGGCCTACCTTTGGACTGTGAAGCGCTAAGCACTTGCGCACCGTGCCGCCACTCGCTTCTTTGCAGCTAAGTTAGCTTTCCATTTAATTTGCATCCACTTGTCTGAAGTATTCACTATACTTTCTGTAACTAGCCTAACAAACTGAATGTTGCCTCACATATGAAACCTGATAGCTCGTCAACCACACCTTGCCTGGTTCGTCCTAAACCTGCACTCTCGTACTAATAGAACGCATGGTAGTACGTAGTGTATAGTTTATGACACAGCCACTTAAATTATCACTACGTCAGGTTCAGTAATCAGTAGCAAACTCTTAGAAAAAGTAGAACTCGTTACTTTTTAATGAGTCCGAGATAATGCTACTAATGTGCTTGCCGACTACTTCGCTGAGCACAAGTAGGTGCTTGCGTAGTTAGCATTAGCAAAGTACTCACAGTTTTTCTGCAGGCACTTCAGCCGCTCCGCACAAAGTAGACTGTGATATTTCTTGTTCTCAATGCACCAGGTGGATAATCCTTGATGGACTCCATTGTGTTTGTAGTCCTTGAGACGACATCAAAAGGTGACCGAGGATAGTAGAAGAAACCGCGGTATTGCCGATCGCACCTCACTTCCATCCGCCATTTTTCTGCAACAATCGAGCGCCTCTACCGCCACCCTCCTGTAGTGGTCTGCTCTTCTACATCTGGCCGCCTCTCAGGACCTGGTCCCGTGCTGTTGCAGTGTAACCGCAGATAAACCTGTTTAAAAATGGGCTTTAGGTCTAACTACTGCTGGTCCAAGTTTCCGAAAACCTTAATACTACTTATCTGGGAGAAGAGAGAGTTCTGTTAGAGGCTCGCTTTACCATTTAATGGTGGCCCTTATAATAACGTCTACTGAATTATATGTATATATCTATAAGAACATCATTTGTGAAATAGAGCACATTCAAATTTTTATTAACCCTTGAAACAGGACTAACAGTAAACTGAGTCATAAAAGGAATATATCAGAATTACCTCCTTTCTTAGGACATACATAAAGAAAATGGGCCTGTGGTGTCGGTTAAGGTCCTACACTTTGGATCAGAAAGTCCAAGGTTCAAATCCCTCCTCTCCCAGGTTACCACTGCTGGGTCCTTATAAGCAGAGCCCTTAACCCACAAATGCTTGGACTGCAAGATTGTATCAGTTGCAAGTTGTTTTAAGTGCGTATTGAAGGTGATTGACCGCCTGAGCGCCTTCTGTTAGGTATAAAGCTTTTAGAAGTAGCTTCTCACATACTATAAAAGGTTTTATAAACAGCCTTTAATAACATTACACATATACATATTTCTCTCTCAAGAGCCAGAGTAGTGGCTTGGTAAAGGATGTATATTAGAAAGGCCTTTAGTTGCTTAGAAGTTACCCGGAATGTCTGTGTGACCTCACAAACTATTACCCACCTTGCTCTTGGAGTGATCTTTGTGGGGTGACCACTCCTAAATTTCTTCCATTTGTTCACAGCTTGTCTGACCATGGAATGATAGACATCAAACTCATTAGAGGTTTCTCAGCCTGATGATCATCAGCAACTCTTTTTCTGAGGTCTTCAGAAATCTCCTTTGTTTGCATCATAATACACTTCCACAAACGTGTTGTGAAGAGCAGACTTTGTTAGCTCCCTGTTTTTTAAATACAACAGAGTGCCCAGTCACACCTGATTTATTGATTGAAAACACTGGACTCTAACTTCATCTTCAAATTAACTTCTAGTCCTCAAAGTTCACATACTTTTGCCATTCACAGCTATTTAATATTGGATAATTCTTCTCAATAAATAAGTTTCCATGTATAATATTTTGTTTCATTTGTTTAATTATGTTCTCTTTAACTATTAAGGACTTATGTGAAAATCTCTTGTCTACTTTTATGAGCTGTGATGGTAAATATGCAGAAATATACACATTCAAAAGAGTTCACAAACTTTCAAGCATCACTGTAAACAGCCCTCATCTGTAGGGTCGAGGGGAAGGAATATCAATGACGTACTGTATAATAATAATTTAAATGTTACTCATAAAACTGTCTATAAGATTAATTCATTTGAAATTCTTTTAAATAATGTAGCTGTCCCAAACAGGAATTTTCTTTAATAACCATTTATAGAGCACCACTGCCTTATTTTAAATTCTTACAATAATATTTAGACTTTCTGTCAGGTTGAGTTGTTTTAACAGAAAAAAAAGCAGTGGAGACTTCACTGTTCATTTCAGTAACTCACAAGACCCTATGCGAACAGCCTTCATCACCTCACTGGACAAAAAATTAGTTACCTGTGACTGAAATGTACCTAGTAGCATGTAATACCACCACAAGCACAGTCACATTTGTAGCTCTGTGACTTCCATCTTGGAATACAGGGATAGGAATGCTATGTTCCTCAGTAAGACAATGAGCATAAGGCAAAACCTGGTTGTCCAGCAGCTGAATGTAGATATTGTGGTTTGAATTTACTGTCACCTCAATCAAATGACTCATTTCTGCGTAATTAACACACCCCCATCACAGAACCTCCTCCAGCTTGAAGTACACCTTGCATACAGTCCTCACTGAACTCTTCCTGAGGTCTTCAATGAACACGAAGCCTAGCATCATTTACATACAGGCATAAACGAGATTAGTGTGACCAGATAACATGTTTCAATTTATGAACAGTCCAATTTCTTTTCTCCCACTGTAACCGGGCAACATTGTGAGCAGAAGTGAGTAAAGAAGTGAGTAAAGTGAGCATAAGTAAGTAAAGTCTCATGTGCAACTCTGCTCCATATGTTCATGGTATGGAATGCCTTTCGGAGTCTTCTTTCAGAAATTGGACCTGCGTTGACTTCTAGAACCAATTCTTGTCTGGAAGCAAAACGATTTTTATTCACAATCCATGAAACATGCCTGCAGTCTCTGTCTGTCAGTTTCATCTTTTAGCCAGAATTCTGATAAGAACGTCCTGTAGACTGGGATTTTTGCCACTGCTGGTAGACCTTATGACTGTATGTTTTGATACACCTGCAAATTCAGCTACTTGCCTCATACTGTAGCTTTTGGAAAAATGCAATCACTCCTTTTTCCACATGTTGAACAAGACATTCACTGCACTGTAGCACCTCGTCTCAATTTATGAGAACAGGCATTTATTGCCTGATCATCCTCATGCAGTGCCATCCGCAGGAGCCTGAAGTCACTACCACCTTAAACACGAATGGTGACAAATTAATTTTTGTCCAGAGAACTTATACAAGTACAACAGCCTCAGATTAATGTTGTTTTATGGAATAGATAATTGCTTTACTGCAGATTGAAAGGATCTCAGATCACATCCTTAACTCATTTAACTAGCCCCTGGGTATAGTGACCATATAGGTACTTTAAAACAAATTGCCAGAAAATTACAACAAATATGGCAAAAAAAAAGCTGGTAGAGACTTTTTCCATCCATTTACTCTTACTGAGGTTTGATCAGCATACCTATCTACTCTAATAGAAAATAATAAAAAAGAAATACTAAATTTTTATTTAACGCAACAGCTAAGCCAAGTAGCATCCAGATACCAACAACTCTTAGCAGTAATGGAAATTTTTCTAGATAAAAAGGAAACAGTAGAGCGGCAACATCTAAACACCTCAACTCCCTCAGATAGTAGATAATTTCGTAGATGTTAATGGGTTTAGATCAGCATATCTTTTGGAACCTTTCACTCCAGTCTAGCAGAGTGAAATAATTTTATTAATCTCTTTCTCTGTATTATCAACTTGTATTCTAGAAGAAGAAGTTCCTATTGTCTCCTCAAGGAAGATACCAGCCATAATTTAACCTTTGATAAAAATGTTAAACACATCTAGTACTGGTTACGCATACATCTTTCATTTGACAGTTATTAAGCCACTGTTAAACAAATCAAATATTGACCATATTCCATTTATCTCAAAGATATTACAGAAGACTGCTGTTCAGCAGCTAAACTCATACCTTCAAAGAAATAAGACATCTACATTTACAGCATTTAGCAGACACCCTTATCCAGAGCGACTTACAATTGATACAATCCAAGCAATTGTGGGTTAAGGGTCCTGCTCAAGGACCCAACAGTGGCAGCTTGGCAGATGTGGGATTTGAACCCTGGACCTTATGGTCCAGAGTCCAGTACCTTAACCGCTAGGCTACCACAGTCCCAAATAACGGCATTAAATTATCTACTATTGGCCTCTGACTAAGGTTTAGTCTTGCTGCTTGTATTACTTGATCTTATTGCTGCTTTTGATGACATGGATGACAATATTCTTCTGCATAGGCTGAAAAAGAGTTACTCGTTTAGTCATGTAGCTGACATTCAGTACACATTGTTATCCAAAGCTACTTACAGCTGGTACAGTCTTACAATGCAAGCAGTTGTGGGTTAAGGGCTTTGTTCAAGGCCCCTGACAGAGTGGCAGATTAAGGGTTAGTGGGTTCGGTTATTCATAAATGTAGTTAGTTGTCAATAGTTATGTTGATGACACTCAACTTTATGTATCAACCAAGCCAGACGATGGGGACACAATGACTTCTCACTTTCTCCATGTGTAATACAGAAAGATCTCAGTATGACTGACCTTAGTCTTTCATGTGAAGCTCATGCACCCTTCTTTCCCCCAGATAACATCTGATGTATCCTTCGCTACCCAACATATCCTTAGGTGCATTGCATGCTCTGACACAAACTGGAAATCTGCTGTGCAGCATTTTCTCATTTCAGTTTGGCCTTCGTCGCGGTCTACGTGGTCTTCAAAGGACTTACCTTTGCAGATCACATAGACCGCATCCTTGAAAAGGTTGCAGCCCCTGAAAGGGATGCAGCCTCAGTGTGCCCTCCTGTTTGTACCACATTATGGCTCTCCTTTTAAGTTATGCTGCAATAGCTAGGGCTGCCAGAGTTTCTGCTACGACCCGTGCTGCGGTTTTAAGAATTATTAAAACATATAGACCTGAACCCCATAGAAAATTTGTGGAGGGAGTTCAAAGTCCATGTTGCCCAGCAACAGCCCCAAAACATTACTGCTCTAGAGGAGATTTGCATGGAGGAATGAGCCAAAATACCAGCTACAGTGTGTGCAAACCTGGTGAAGACTTACAGGAAACGTTTGACCTTTTTCATTGCCAACAAAGGTTATGTTACAAAGTATTGAGTTGAACTTTTGTTATTGACCAAATACTTATTTTCCACCATAATTTACAAATGAAATCCTTTAAAAATCCTACAAATGTGATTTTCTGGATTTTTTTTCCTCATTTTGTCTCTCATAGTTGAAGTGTACCTATTACAGACCTCTCTCATCTTTCTAAGTAGGAGAACTTGCACAATTAGTGGCTTCAATGCCTCATTCTTGCAGGAACTGCTGACACAGTCCAGCCACATGAGGTCTAGCATCTCCACAGCGTCTCCAGACTCTGTCACGTCTGTCACATGTGCTCAGTGTGAACCTGCTTTCATCTGTGAAGAGCACAGGGCGCCAGTGGCGAATTTGCCAATCCTGGTGTTCTCTGGCAAATGCCAAGCGTCCTGCACGGTGTTGGGCTGTGAGCACAACCCCCATCTGTGGACGTCGGGCCCTCATACGATTCTCATGGAGTCGGTTTCTAACCGTTTGTGCAGACACATGCACATTTGTGGCCTGCTGTAGGTCATTTTGCAGGGCTTTAAACCATTTCTTACTTTGGTATGAGATTATGAGCTGAAAACTATTGCAGACCAAATAGGAACAACCCTAGATGAGGCGTCAATCAATAACAAAGTCAAACGTACCGGTATTTATAGAGTGATTACAACAGAGGTTTGTCTCAAAGTAGATTTACAACTGTGTGGACCCACAGCCCCAACTGAGCAAGCCTGTGGTGACAGTAGCAAGGACAATCTCCCCATGAGGAAGAAACCTTGGAATGCCGTTGTAATACGCCAGTGTTTCTCAATCCTGGTCCTAGCACCCCACCACTTTGGATGTTTTAGTGTTTTCCTGCTCCCGACACAACTGATATAACTACTCAGCTCATTAACAAGCCCCTTATTGAGTTAAAGTGGGTGTGTTTAAACAGGAGAAGCACTAAATTGTGCAGAGCGATGGGGCGCCAAGACCAGGACTAAGAAATACTGTAATACTCAAAGGCCTAGATTTATATGTAAGAAATGAACTAAATAATGTATTAGGGCAATAGTACTAATACAACAATAATTAAAACAGAGAATAAAAGAAAAATAACAAACACTAAATAAAATAGTATGTAGACTATAATTAAAGAGAGAATGCAATATAATGTATAATATAATAAAATAGTGAATATAAAACTATAGAATACAATAATAAAATACATAAACTAATGGATATTATAAAATACGTAATATGAGTGACTCTTGGCATTATGTAATCCAATAAAGGGTTCTTGTGAGCTCCAGCGGGTAACTGTTTTGGTGGGATGGTATCCTCAGTTAGCCAAAGGAAGTGAGAGGGAACTGGTGATGGAAGGACTGCTTGGAGTGAGGATTGGAACTGGTGCCAGAAGAGCAGCTCAGAGAGAAAACATAATATTTATTTACATATGTATGTTTGTAGAGTATGTAGTACATTGCAGGTCACACACACACACTCACTCACTCACTCACTCATTCAGACTGGGACACTTTAGAGATGTAATTTGACCTAAAGCATCTTTGGAATGTGGGAGGACACTGGAGTACCCAGAGGAAACCAACACAGACTCTGGGAGAACATGCAAACTCCACACAGGCAGTAGCTGAGCCAGGACTCTAACCCAAGGCTCTGGAGCTGTGAGGCAACAGTGTTAACTACTGCACCCCCATACACCCCCAAGTCTTGAAATCCAAGTTCAGATTCATTTTATTTTTCAACTTCCTCTTTCCACCACTCTCCTGGTTCAAAAGTTGTTTTGTTCACTTCCAGCACATGGCACTTGAGGGGATGGATGACACATTAAAGAAAATGACAAAGGTCCATACAACCGTTCAGGTTTCTTTCCTACAGTATATAGAGACCACATTCTTTGTTAGTGGTAATACAAGTTAGAAAGTAAAACTCTGTTTGTGGAATTATTCATAAATCTTCAGAGTAGGGTTGGAGGACATAATCCACTTTAACAAAGAGATTGTGAGATTCATACTACATGCATTTTATTACTTGCTTTACTTTAAACAGTACTTGCACTGCAAACACTGAGAAGGCAACCCAACATATTCCAGCTCACATTAACACTAACACACAATAACACCGACATAGCCAAATAATAACTGGTAAAACAATAAGTCTGTAGAACACATTCATCAATAGAGAAATTAGTTTAGAAACCATGTTCAGTTTGTAAATTAGTCTTAAAAACAAACATGCAAAAGAATTGTGAGGTCTACCAGACTGTAATCTAGCCTGAAAAATCGTGATTATGCTGTATTTTTGCCAGATCACCCACCCTAATCCAGAGCCACTAGACATGTGATTTGTGTCCATATTTCATGTGAGGTATCAATAATATTTTTGTCTTTCATTCAATAAAGAAATATTTAAAATGAACCTAAATAAGCTTTCAGAATTTCTCGTCACCCATAGTTTTTATATACTCACATATTACATGTACCAGTTTCGCATTTGAAGCAAACGTTTAACAAACAGCTATTTTCAGCGTTGGTAAAGTGCAGTAGCGTCTTTTTGAGAGCACAAGCCTTGATAAATGGGCCACCAGATGCCTGCAGAAATACAACTGGACGAGTTGTGACATGCAAACACTGCCCACTAGTGAGTAGCAGTTCCCGGACGGTTGCAGGCTAGTGTTTTCCCCACTTTGTTGATACCCCATCTACCATTATAATGTGTGCGAGTTGACCTTCAAATGACAAAAATGCTCTCTCATTGGCTGTGAAGTTGGTGACCAGGATAACACTTACCCACCCCCATTGTAATGTGTCAGGCTTCTCACAATATTGGCAAAAGTTCATGCTATATGCTTTTTGGCATTACAATAGCTAAAATCAGACATCGGACTGAAACTTCTGTCTGACAAATATAAAGGTATGACAGTACAATTCAAATGTACTGTTAAAATATCCTAATTTACCATCTGCTATGAGTTGAGGACCTCACACACCTCACAGAATTACCTGTGCCACAGCTTCCAAAAACACAACACTGAGTGACGAGTCTGGTGATGACAAAGTAGCCTGAGTACAGGACAATATGGACAACACTGATACATTTAGAAGCAAGTTTTTACACATTAAAAGTGTAACAACAGCCTTATTTATGAATATGTAATATATTCTTACTGTAAAATTGGTCTCTCACTTTAAAAAAAGATGTCTGATAGAAACAGTGTTCAAAATCTATTTCAGTGTTCAGAATTATTACCGCCGCTGCTTCAGAACGTAATGACATTTTACATTACATTTACAGCATTTAGCAGACGCCCTTATCCAGAAAAACTTCCAATTGGTACAATCTTACAACCCAAGCAATTGTGGGTTAAGGGTCTTGCTCAAGGATCCAACAGTGCCAGCTTGGCAGAAGCAGGATTTGAACCCTGGACCTTCTGGTCCATAGGCCAATACCTTAACCACTAGACTGCCACTTGGTCCCTAATGAGATGTCATGAAGTCGCAAAACTCCGCAGCAGGCTTTCAATTGGAAATGCGGGATACAAAAAGTGTAGCGCGATTAATCCCCAAGGGAGAGGAGAGAAGAAAGGCCGATTAACTAGAATTAAGTTTGATGGTTGAAAAGAACATTTGCAATGTAATGTAAAGCTCGTCACACACTGGCACCCTGACACTGCTAGCTGATGCAAACAGGAGCTTCGTAACTCGCGCTCTGTAGTGGCGGCTGCTGCTCCTGAAAAAAAAATCCTAGAGGAAATACTGAAGGTCCACCTATTTTAGATTGTGGGACAAATATTTTATTTCATTGCCCAGTGTAATTTATTGCATTACCCAATCAACCTTGCATAAAAGAATATGCTCTTATTTACTAGGTTCAAGACCAGTACAGAAGATGTCATAATTTCACCTTGGTTTAAAAAAAACAGACCTTAAAACATGCATAAGTTTTCATATCAGAGTGACATTTAATATTGCTATACTGTCATGTTACAACTTAAATATAATGCATACATTACAGCCAATTTCAAATCACATGGAAGGTTAACAAACAGCAACAATGTCAAGACATGACTCCAAATTCTAATTTCTGGGAGGCAAATGGTACAAACGATACAACTCTCAGAAGTATTCATACACCACTGCACTGCTTTCACTTCTCCACCAGGTACAGTACACCCACTTCCACACAGTACTGTGCGTTTGTCCCCAGACAGAGTCAGTTGTGGTCATATTCCATGCTGACTAACATCCGAGCCATGGGTCTTGCCTGTTGGTCTTGGAGATGAAGGCGAGCTTGCGTGCCATCTCCATGTTGTAGATTCTCTTGCAGTTGTCATAGTTCTCCCTCTGCCTGCGCCGGCATGGCTTCTCATAGTAGCGTCTGCGTTTCACGGTCTCGATGATTCCATCCAGTGATAACACTCTGGAGTGAGACATAAGCATGGACAGAGGATGAGGCACAGTGCTGACTTAGGTGAACCTCTTATTACTAGTAAGGTAAACCATTTTTCTGTCCGATCACCACATGTGCCATGATGCGCAGGACTGTCTATGCAGTGCCTCATACAAGTTGTCACCACCACATACACATAACCTTTCCACATTTCGTGGTGTTACAGCTTGAAATTCAAATGGACTTAACTGGTAGGGCTATGCTAAACAAATCAATATAGCAATATGTTGTGATATTTGTTTGGGATATACAGTGGTGCTTGAAAGTTTGTGAACCCTTTAGAATTCTCTAGATTTCTGCATAAATATGACCTAAAACATCAGATTTTTACACAACTCCTAAAAGTAGATACAGAGAAACCAGTTAAACAAATGAGACAAAAATGTTATATTTGGTCATTCATTTATTGAGGAAAATAAAAATATGAAAACAATTAATCAAATAAATAAATAAAACATTTAAAACAAAATAAATAAAAAGCAAAATGTTCACCACACAGAAGAGATGTATACACTGCATTCAGGTTATCCAGAGTGCTTGTAACCAGAAGGTAAGTTTTCCAGTATTTATAGTGACCTGTTTATGTGCAACGTATCAAAAATACTACGACAATGCCACAGATTGACAAAAATAGACAATGACGACGCAAATACACATCAACTGCTACTTTAGTGTCCAGTTACACTTGCCATGGGAAAATGTGTGTGAGACAGGCAGCGCCCACATGTGTACATTCCGTAAAGCTCTAAGATTACAAAATATATCCACCAGAGGGCAGTTCATTGCCAAAACCTCCTGAACGCTAGGCTTCATAGACTCAGGTTATCCTAACCGCCAGAAAGTTAGAAAACATCTCCCATTGCCATTTTGACACCTGTTTAGATTGTACAGTTGACAGTGACTCAGATCCGATATTTTCCTTCATGTGTGACAAAGATTTGTCTTCATCATAAGACTGGAGTTAGCAAAGTCAAACAAAAACTGACCAGTGCTTTGGACAACCCTCAACTCTGACCAGGATAAGGGGTTAAACTGTGTTGTTGTTGTGAATTACTCATTACTTGAAACCCATCACTTTGTGCTCATAATCCGCTAGAATTTACATTAAAGTTAAATTAGGTGGTTCCTGTCAGAGTACCATCCACATGAATGCCCAAACTCAGAGTTTCTCTGCAGAACATTGCCAAGAGTATCACATGACCTCCACTGGTTTGTCTTCTTACATTTACATTTACAGCATTTAGCAGACGCCCTTATCCAGACTTACAATTGGTACAGTCTTACAATCCAAGCAATTGTGGGTTAAGGGCCTTGCTCAAGGACCCAACAGTGGCAGCTTGGCAGAGGTGGGATTTGAACCCTCGACCTTCTGGTCCAGAGTCCAGTACCTTAAGCACTAGGCCACAACAGTCCCAGTTCCACAGTTCTTTTCACACTGCAACCTGGTGCCATCTCTTGCCAAGGTAAATGGTATCCTACTGCCCACATGAATTAGAAAACAAAACTTACCATACCACAAGACCTTCTTCTAGGACACCAAACTTGCTTCCGATACTCGCGTCAATTGTAACCCCTTTCAACTGAAGACAGTGGATAGCACTGCTTCTATATCCCTGGGAGCTGCAGACTGTCGCCGGTTTGTGGTCTGGACCGCTGTCGGTAGGAACAAAGCACGTCTTTCTATTTCCGAGACGCTCTGACCTAGTCACCTGACTGAAATGTTGTGGTCTTGGTTAAAGTCTCTCAGGTCTTTACATCTGTCTATTTCTCCCACATCCAACACCTCGACTATCTAGGGTACCAATCCATAGAGACAGTAAATGACCTTTTGGAATGTAGGCTCTCACAATGTTCAGCACAAACCTTTGCCTATGTAGTGTACTTTTGCCCATGTTGCACCTAACGTGTTCTATGCAGCTTATGAATTCCAATACATGTCTATTTTTTGCTTGAGGTAAACCATTATACAGAGATCTCGGATACACTAAGATATGACACTGAAATATGTCTGCAATGACATTCCCTGTAATTCTGTAGCTGGCACATTCAGTAACCTAAAGCCAAATATAATCCAGCTACCAAGAAGGAACATCCTTTCTAGCCAGGGTTGTATGTTGTATTCTCATATTACACATCTTTATCTTATATCATGTTTATACTGTTTAAAAGAGATTCCTACAGGTAGCATATTAACAACACGTTGCACATTTTCGCTATAGCGAGTGTACAACCCAGATTAAAATGTTTCCGCTACTAAAAACACTATAATATACACAGACATATAAAATACCTGTTAAGAGCTTTATACGCAGCGTCAACGTTGCCATCCTGAACCATTACAGTCCTTGCTACAAAGCGAAGGTGGCTCGCCATGTTTCAGTAGTCCTCCCCAAAACAGCGTTCTGACGGAAACCAGGAAATTCACGCTAGTTCCCCTGTTAATCCAAGCTATATGCTAACTGACCACTCTCTGTAGAAACATATTATAACTATAATTATGGTAGAATTCATTACAACAAATCGTTTAACTACGTAGCCAAACAATTCTGAATTTAACTTCACATTACCACTCAAATATGCATGTGTTGCGTCGAAATGAATTCCATTCAGCTATGTAATTTTCAGTTGCATATGATTTAAACACAGATTTAACAGATTTTGTGATTAGTAGCTGTAAGGTTCATAATGGCTTCTAGCCGGAACGAGCCTAAGACATGAGCAGTGAGCTATCATGTTCCCATTACAAGCACTTGGGGAAAGAGGCCACACGAGGATTCAGGCTCTTCCGATTTATTACAGATAAGCAGAAAGTATTTATACAGTGAGACAAACAACTGTGTGTGTGTGTGTGTGTGTGTGTGTGTGTGTGTGTGTGTGTGTGTGTGTGTGTGTGTGTGTGTGTGTGTGTGTGTGTGTGTGTGTGTGTGTTGGAGATAGGTCATGCTTACCCAGGACAAAATGTACTATGAATGTTCGTACTAAAACTGTGAATTGCTTGACAGTTTTAATGTGAATTTTCACAGTTCTACTATGAAGTTTTGATGGTAATTTGGCCACTTCATGGTTCTACTGTCAAATTTCATAGTACAACTGTAAACTTGGAGGACTATGAACTGACCATGAATTGTTTCACAATTATACTACGAATTTTGATGGTAATTTGGCCTCTTCGTGGTTCTACTGTCAAATTTCACAGTACATTTTTTCCTGGGTAGGGTGTCAGAGAAACATTGTTGCTGTCAAAAAAAAAACAATCGGCTCTAAAAGTCAAATGTATAACACAGATGTGGTTGTCACTGTCAGCAGAGTGATCTGTTCCAAAAGTTGTAGGTTGCAGAAGTCAGGGACACAAAGAGAATGGTAGCTTGAAACAGTAACATATTAGAAGCAAGGAGCCTGAGAATTATACCAACATAGCATATTAGGTAAGGAGTAACAGTAGCCTAAAGTTAAATTTCAACGCACACTTGAAAAAAATGAAAACACATTTCACTAACTGCATGGTCAAAATTTGATTCTAAATGCAATTTAAACTATAATACAAATACAGTCTTTCACAAAATGTATGAACAAGGCTTTTGAAGACAAAATACTAATACTAGTTTTAAATTTAATTTTGGCTTTTTTTTCTCCTCGTTATAATGCTGTCATGAAAATTCTGTTCAAAATTCCTTTAAAATAAACAATATTTAATAGTAAATCAATTGCCACTAGGGTAGGTCTACCTGGCGGTCAAAATGGTCAGGCAGATGATCTCTCAGATTATTTGAGTGGTGTTAAAAGTAAAATTTAGTATGAAGTATCAAAGTGTCTACATATTAGGACATAACCATGGATTTAGCAATATTTCTCTCTCTCTCTCTCTCTCTCTCTCTCTCCCTCTCCCTCTCTCTCTCTCTCTCTCTATATATATACTGCTCAAAAAAGGGAACACTTAAACAACACAATATAACTCCAAGTGTACCCTTTATTTTTTTCAGCAGTATATATATACATTAGATTATATATACACCAGAGCATCCAGTGTTTCAGTATTTATGCATTTCAGAGTTTAAATCCATTTAAAGACAAAAAGAAGTTTAAATATATTTATGAAAGACTACTTAGCAACAAAGCAACTGACAAGCAAGAAGTGTGATAATCATACATTAATTTAGACAGATTTCTAAACAAATCTGACAAGTAATCAATGATGAATATTTCAGTATAAACAAAAAGTATTACCATAATAAAGTTAATTCATAATCTTTGTTGGCTGCAGTTATGGCTCCAAGTGAATCACCCTGGGGCCCCTTAGCAAGTGTTGCTCACCTGAAATTGAGCAACATCTACAGGTTTTTACACAGATGTTTGATGGAATTTAAGTCTGGCCCTTACGCTGGGTTACTCAAGGACATTCAGAAAATCGTCCCATAACCAGCCTAGTGTTGTTTTGGCTTTATGCTTTGGGCCACCGTCATGTTCAAAGGTGAACAGGTAAGGTTTTCTTAGTCTTCTTGACTCTGCCTCTCAGAAGGTTTCCCTTTGTCTGATGCTGCTACCATCATGTTTCACCGTAGTGATAGTATTAGTCAGGAGTCATGTAGTGCCTGTATTTCCAGTCTTCCTGTTCTGACAAATTAGTTAAAAAAAGCAATTAGAGCCACTCAAAATCCACTACACATTAAAAGTGCAAAGTTTATCTGATGCTAATGAATGTGAATGTGATGTGAATACTTTTTTGATTTCACAGTATATATTTTAAATAGGTTTCCATTAAATACTTAGTGTACATGTATGTTTTCTCTGTGAGGTTATATTTCTTAACCTTGTCATTTGGCTTACAGATGCTTCATCCATGTTTCTTTGGTCAGACACAAGAAAGGTGGGTAATGCCATTCAGTGTTCTTAATTAAATAATACAGCTTATTCTGAGGTTATACAGTGGTATGAAAACGTTTGGGCACCCCTGATAATTTTCATGATTTTTCTTTATAAATCATTGGTTGTCCAGCTCAGCAATTTCAGGTAAATATATCATATAGCAGATGAACACCGTGATATTTGAGAAGTGAAATTACGTTTATAGGTTTTCAGAAGTGTGCAGTAAGTATTCAAACAAAATTAGGCAGGTGCATAAAATTTGGGCACCCTTGTCATTTGAATACCTTTAGCACTAATTATTGGGAACACACAAAAATTTGTTTTGTAAAACTCATTGACCCTTGATCTACATACACAAGTGAATCGTCAAACTATGAGAAAGTGTTTAAGGTGGCCAATTGGAAGTTTTTCTCCTCTTTGCATCTTCTCTGAAGAGTGGCAACATGGGAGCCTCAAAACAACTCTCAAATGGCCTGAAAACAAAGGTTGTTCAACATCATGGTTCAGGGAAAGGGAAAAGCTCTCTCAGAGATTTCAGCTGTCAGTTTCCAAATTATCAGGGGTGCCCAAACTTTTTCATACGACTGTAGTGTACAAGTAAACATTAAATGCATTGACTCTAAAACATTACTTGCTGTTTTTTATCTTTCAATCAAAGTATTAACAAAAAAAGTACCCATTATAAAAGTACAATAATTTAAGGAAATGTCTAAATATTTAATTATTGTAATACACTCACTGGACACCAGGTTGGACCCTTTTGCCTTCAGAACTGCCTTCTTCATGGCATAGATTCAGCAAGGTGCAGGAAACATTCTGTTGGTCAAATGTTGGTCCATATTGACATGATAGCATCACACAGTTGCTGCAGATTTGTCAGCTGTACATCCATAATGCGAATCTCCCATTCCACTACATCCCAAATGTGCTCTATTGGATTAAGATCTGGTGACTGTGGAGGCCACGTGTGTACAGTGAACTCATTGTCATGTTCAAGAATCCAGTTTGAGATGGTTTGAGCTTTGTGACTTGGTGTGCTATCCTGTCAGAAGACGGTTCATTGTGGTCATAAAGGGATGAACATTGTCAGCAACAATACTCAGGTAGGCTGTGGCGTATAAACGATGCTCAGTTGGTACTAAGTGTGCCAAAAAAATTCCCCACACCATTACACCACCAGCAACCTGAACCGCTGATACAAGGCAGGATGGATCCATGCTTTCATGTTGTTCACACCAAATTCTGACCCTACCATCCAAATGTCACAGGAGAAATCGAGATTCATTACACCGAGCAACATTTTTGCAATCTTCTGTTGTCCAATTTTGGTGAGCCTGTGTGAATTGTAGCCTCAGTTACCTGTTCTTAGTTGACATGAGTGGCACCCAGTATGGTCTTCTTCAGCTGTAGCCAATCTGCTTCAAGGTTTAGCAAGTTATGCATTCAGAGATGAGGCGGCACAGTGGCTCGGTGGGTAGCATCGCCGCCTCACAGCAAGGAGGTCCTGGATTCAATCCCAGGTGTGTGGAGTCTGCATGTCCTCCCCGTGTCCACATGGGTTTACTCTGGGTACTCCGGTTTCCTCCCACAGTCCAAAGACATGCATGTTAGGTTAATTGACTACACTAAATTGGCATTGACTTGAGTGTGTGAGTGACTTGTCTTGAGATAAGCTTGTGTATGTGTGTCGCTGAACATGATAGCGACGTTAAATAAATGAATAAACGTAAACGCATTCAGAGATGCTCTCCTACATACCTCGGTTGTAACAAGTGGTTATCTGAGTTACTGTTCCCTTTCTATCAGCTCAAACCAGTCTGGGCATTCTACTCTGACCTTTAACATCAACAAGGCATTTTCCCCAGGTAGTAGTGTAACTCGCTGAATATTTTCTATTTCAAACTCTAGAGATGATTCTGAATGAAAATCCCAGTAGATCAGCAGTTTCTGGAATACTCAGACCAGTACACATCCTTGTTTCTGTCCATTTAATCTATTCCATTTACCATATAGAAGCACTTTGTATTTTCTCAATTACAGATTGTAGTCCATCTGTTTCTCTACATACTTTGTTAGTCCCCTTTATTCTGTCCTCTACTGGGCAAGACCACAACAGGACCACCGCAGATCAGGTACTATTTGAGTGGTGGATCATTCTCAGCACTGCAGTGACACCGATGTGGTGGTGGTGTGTTAGTGTGTGTTGTGCTGGTATGAGTGGATCAGACACAGCAGTGCTGCTTGAGTTTGTAAACACCTTATTGTCATTGCTGGACTGAAAATAGTCTACCAAACAAAAATGTCCAGCCACCAGCATCCTGTAGGCAGCATACTGTGAGCACTGTGATGACTAACACAAACTGTGCAACAACAGATGAGCTGCTGTTTCTGATTTCACATCCACAAGGTGGAGCAATATGGTAGATGTGTCTAATAGAGTGCACAGTGAGTGAACACAGTGTTTAAGAAAAATAAAATAACCTAAAAAACAAAAAATTGCATTAAACATTGTACCATTTCTTGTAATCTCTGTGGTGTTTGTGTTTATTGAGCCACTTTATAACAATTTCAAAAACAACTGAAATGCAGTGTCTTTATATTTAGCTGTTTTTATAACACTCAGATACTATAAATCACCATTAAACTGACATAATTTTTAAGTGACACGAGGTTGTGTTATTGCTTTCCATTACTGTGTTAATCTTTTCCCCTTAGGCTTTAAAGGTCCATACTGTCACTTCCGGTGTAGGTGTATTAGTGGGCTACAATTACTGTATATTGCTCTTGTGAATCCACGTTTTGTCAGACAGAACACCAAATAAATCTGTTAAAAATAACGTTACTGGCTCCATCTAGTGGGCATTAACGAAAGTTAGTTTGTATTGGTACGACGTACTCTATGTCTGCAAATGTTTTGCGTGCCATCCTTCTGCGTAGGCCATGCTATTCTGTTATGCGTCGTTTGAATTTTATTGGATATGCTGTTGTAGCTGTATACAATGGTCAGATTTCAAGTACATTTTTTACAAGTGTCTTGTAGTTACCTCCATTGTCAAGAGGGGGCACCACTGGTCTGATTGCACTTCACAGCCAGCCTTCCTGACCTGGAGGAACTGTGAAGTTTGGAGAGATGATTTGGCCCATGGTGAAGCCGAGGACTTACAGATTTACAGGTTTATGAACAGCCTCCGTCGTTCATAAATCACTAATTGGACTGCAAGTACTGGGACTGTGGTAGCCTAGCGGTTAAGGTACTGGACTATGGACCAAAAGGTACAGGGTTCAAATCCCACCACTGACAAGCTGCCACTGTTGGGTCCTTAACCCAAAATTGCTTGTATTGTAAGATTGTATCAATTGTAAGTCGCTTTGGATAAGGGCGTCTGCTAAATGCTGTAAATGTCACTGGGGTTCCATTCCCCACTGGATTCTAGTCTGGGTTTGTTCTTATATTTGCCAACTTTTTGCCCATTTATTCCTTCAGAGCCATTTTTCTTTTTGTGTTCAGGTAATCTATGTGGCTGGATGTGTACAACCACCATGGAGAAAATGTACAGTATTTTATGAAACCCTATATGCCCAGCCAGGAGAGAAAACACAATCAAAAACTTGGCTTGCAATGTAGCAACCTTAGCACGCAGAGCTGGTATTAAGGGGGATTGGAATGGAACTGACCAGTTTTGTCCCTCTGGTCCCATCTCATATCTCTGCCATTGCTGTTAACAGAGCAACACTATATGAGGTTAAGGTGGTAAATTTGGCAAAATAACACCCTTGATAATTGACTTCCTTTGATTTACCCTGTGTCGTCAAGAGGCCTTTGTGATTTGGTGAGTAATTAGGAGGTGAAACTAGGGGGTAATAAAAGGACTTTATGTCACAGTACAAATTCTCTGTCCCATGCCTGGAGCATATTCTCTAAATAACTGACCATGTGAAGCTTTGGTGTCAGATTAACGATATATTGAACTTCATTTTTTCTGGGTGTTAGACTGTCCCTCTAGCTGTTTTTAATAACACCTAACACCAAACGGAGCTTCCTTTCAAATGGGGAATAACCAGTAGAGGCCTGGGGCTCGAAATGATAGAGTACAAGATTTCTGCCTGCTGCAACTATCTTTGTGAAATACCTTACAAATCATGTTCTTAAACATTTTAATAAAGTGTTCTACCAGTCCGACTCTTTGTGGATGGTACACACGTGTCATTGCCTTTGACCAGCCATGCTCTTAACCCAGATCACCCACTAAGATGCTAAGCATACTGTGTCATGTAATACACTATGACTAATGTTAAATGGTACACTGTTCAAACTGATCTAATTGCCTTTGGCAATTCTTTCTAAGGACATTTTCTTAAGGGGGAGAGGGCAAAGTAGCACATTTGGCGTGGCACACAAATTTACTGGCTGATATGATAATGTTGGCAGTATACGTTTTTCTGCAATCGCCCCAGTTCTGGCACTAATGCAATCAGACGGACGCTTGCAGGGAGGACCCAGTTGGGTACCCTACTAAAAAGCAATGACCAGCATATGTTGTGTTTTGGATGCTGGTCAATTAGCAAGACCATATGTGTTCCATGCTCTATTGTGGTGATGGTTTAGCTGGTGAACTCAATGGGTCTAGTTGTTTGACCAACACATCAGTGTCCAAAAGACAACACTTGCTGGTCTATGCTGGTGTCACTCTCGATTTGATTCACCCATCGTCTGACTACGTACACCGGTATTCATGCAGCTCATCACTTTCACATTTACTGAGCGTTTTCTGTGCTCCATCTTCTGATCCTGTGTATGAACCCAGTTCTGTTTGCTGTCGTTGCTTACCATCTCGTGTGTCTAATTCTGCCCCCTGGTAGGACTGAATATCTGGACTGTTTTTGAAACTGTTGTTTTGCTACCCTTCCATGCTTCTGCTCTGAGGAAGCCTACTGGTTAAGGTACAGGACTATAGACCAGAAGGTCTAGGGTTCAAATCCCACCTCTGCCAAGTTGCCACTGTTGGGTCCATGAGCAGGACCTTCATCTCACAATTGCTTGGACTGTGTCAACTGTAACATCTTGCTGTGCTCACCGCCATTTTCTGCAAGTCAGGTACAGATGGTTGAATTCTGCTTATTTTATTCCTAGCTTATTCTTAGTTTCTAATTAAGTTTATTCAAACATAAACCACACAAACGTATGATTTCAGTCCATGGAGTTTTAGACATGACATCAGTAACATAGATTTTCTACAGTATTCACCAAAAATATATTATAAATGTTATTTCCATACTATTTTTACAATTTTCTGGAAGATATTTCAGAGCATTTTTGTCTTTCATAATTTAAATGTGTAGTCAAACAAAAATCTTTGCCCATATGATGTCCTCCACTCGCACCTGTAGTATGTAAATAGTTAAATGAATATCTTCATCTATCTCTCACTCCTGGCTCTCCTTCTTAATGTATTCCTTCTATCAAAGTCCCCCTCTTTGACTCATTCATGAGATGAGGTCAGTGCTGGGTTACTGTAGAAGCAGGAATGTTATCTTTTTACTAATTTAGCTGCTTGTTATTGATTTAAACATTCAAAAAGGGGCTTCTGATGTTCCTTTCAAGTGAAGCATTCAGAGGAAATGCAAGAACCTTGACTGAACCTCTGCCACTGACTCCTTTTGGACTAAACCATGCGGGCCCTTTTTCCTCCTCCCTTTCTCACTGCCTTTGTTCCCGTCTGTTCATTTTTCAGGGGTATCATTTATGTTCCAGACATGCTGAAATGGAGTTGTTGAAAGACAAAGGCATGTGAGAAGTGGAAGACTGAAAGAGATCTGACACAGTAATTACCTTTGCGCAGGGGATCTTGCCTCAGTTTACTATACCTCTCTTATCTACTTGCTCTCTCCTTTCTCCCTTTCCTCTATCCACTTTTTGTATCTCAGGCTGCCCCTCTTTGTCAAGCACACACTATCTTTTTAAGTGAATTAATTGTGGCTCCAATTCATATAAATCACCTCTGTGTTCCTGCATTATGTATGTTGCTCAGTTTTGATGTAGATATATATTAGCAAATATGTTTAAGTGAATAAATATATAATGAGGAAAGCAGATAAGTGGTGGCAAGTAGAGATAACGAAGGTGAGTTTTCACAGGTGCATATACCCACTGTGAATCCACACTAAATCATAATTGTATTTGTAACAACATATCTTGTGATTTAAAGGGTAATGTAAGTGTTTATCCTGGAGAACCCAGAGCATAAGCATATGTGCCAAAGGATTATCTTACAACCAACCTCCCCTCCCAGGCACAGCTAATCGTGCCTTTATGTGATGTTTGACCCAGCCGTAAACCCATTGGGAACCTGGATCACCATGTTAGAACATTGCACCAAACAAGACTCACACTGAACATGAAACATATTTATATATTACACTGTGAAAGCTATTATTAATGAAATGACAACAGAATGATTTTTTAACATGAAGTTGTATTTTGGATGCTCTGTGATTGCGGCTGGGAGGGTGTTACACAGATACAAGTGACCATGTCTGAGAGAGGGAAGGTCAGACAAAATCCACATCAATGCAACAGTGGCTGTTTGTGACACCAACAAATATGGCAGATGGACAAATATGATGGGCACAGATCATGCCTCTATATGGATTCAGTCTCATTGTTGAAGTCCACCAGATGAAGCAGTTAGCAGCTGTGAGTGTGCCCACAGCCCTCTTCCTTTGGTGGGTGGCATGCACTGAGGAAAGAGAGACACAAAGTTAAGAGAAAAGGAGGGAAATATAAATAAAGCAACTTTACCAAGAACAATCAACTCTGACACTATAACCATTCTTAGGCCCACAAACTGTCAGCTTAACTCCTGGCAGGGCAGGTGATGATACAGTAGACAGCCATACTTGATCTCCCAGGTGATATTCTGTAAGTTCCTTGTAGTGGTTATCCACATGTTCTTTTTGACATTGGACAGTTTGTTTCAGGTGATGCTGGGTGACCAGCGGTTCTCAAACTTTTTAAACCAAGTACCACCCATTATCAAACCAAAACCTTCAAGTACCACCTATGAGTCTCATCAAAGAAACACGTGTACCACACACACACTCGTATACAGTAGGCATGTCTAGCTGAGTCTACAGGTTTATCATTTAAATGTGCATGTTTAGTGCTTACATGTCTTCTTAGATGTGCATGCTCTCGTTGCTCAGAATTTCACAACACACAAACCATTGTGATCTTGGTTCTCCCTCTGTCCCACTACAGGTGAATCCCAAGCTTAAACTTGCATCCCACCATCTTGTAGTTCTTTTTCAGAGCTTGCTACCACTAGCAGAACTGCCTGTGTCTAAATTAGCATCGGCTGATGCAAGGGCGGGTGATGAACTTCATCGCTATCATCACTGCATTCAACAGGTGTGTTTGATTTACCAGTTTGGGCTCATTGCTTCTCGCACCTGCTACCTTCATACATGATATATTAGTCGACTTATTACAGGCATTAATTTTTAACTATTGTTTCAGATAAATGCAAAAGGCTTACTGATAATGTCTCATAAAATTTTTATTTTGGGAAGCATGACATAAACTAATGGACTCCGGGTGTCTGATTAGCCCATGTGGTAATTTTTTAAAACAAAACACAAATTAATTGTATTAAAACAAAATTATGAATAGTCTGAAATATATATCATTTACAAATGAAAATTATATAAAAATTAGATTTTTAATAATTAAATAATTATAAATAATAATTACAAAGTACATTTTCCGAGGTTACCTGGAATACCATCTCGTGCTCGTAAAAGAAGTGGTACACATACCACAATTTGAGAACTGCTGGAAGAGACAACGGATTGTGTGCTTTTACTCTCTTCACTTTTGGAATAACAAAGATTTAATTTGTTAACAAAATCATACAGCAATTTATTATTGTCATCCTTGCATTTAGTACTTTGTGCAGCCCTTCATTTGAACCTAATACCTACAGTGGTGTTTGAAAGTTTGTGAAACTTTTAGTCTGCTCTTCCCAACCCGTTTGTGGAAGTGTATCATTCCATGAACAAAAGAGATTTCTGAGGACCTCAGAAAAAGAGCTGTTGATGTTCATCAGGCTGAAAAATGTTACAAAACCATCTCTAAAGAGTTTGGGCTCCACCAATCCACAGTCAGACATATTATGTACAAATGGAGGAAATTCAAGACCATTGTTACCCTCCCCAGGAGTGGTCGCCCAACAAAGATCACTACAACAGCAAGGCGTGTGATAGTTGGTGAGATCACAAAGGACCCTGGGGTAACTTCTAAGCAACTGAAGGCCTCTCTCACATTGGCTAATGTTAATGTTCATGAGTCCACCATCAGACGAACACTGAACAACAATGGTGTGCATGGCAGGGTTGCAAGGAGAAAGCCACTGCTCTCCAAAAAGAACATTGCTGCTCGTCTGCAGTTTGCTAAAGATCACGTGGACAAGGCAGAAGGCTATTGGAAGAATGTTTTGTGGACAGATGAGACCAAAACAGAACTTTTTGGTGTAAAAGAAAAGTGTTATGTTTGGAGAAAGGAAAACACTGCATTCCAGCATAAGAACCTTATCCCATCTGTGAAACATGGTGGTGGTAGTATCATGGTTTGGGCCTGTTTTGCTGCATCTGGGTCAGGACGGCTTGCCATCTTTAGTGGAACAATGAAGTCTGAGTTATATCAGAGAATTCTAAAGGAAAATGTCACGACATCTGTCCATGAACTGAATCTCAAGAGAAGGTGGGTCATGCAGCAAGACAACGACCCTAAGCACACAAGTCCTTCTACCAAAGAATGTTTCAAGAAGAATAAAGTTCATGGTTTGGAATGGCCAAGTCAAAGTCCTGACCTTAATCCAATGAAAATGTTGTTGAAGGACCTGAAGTGAGCAGTTAATGTGAGGAAACCCACCAACATCCCAGAGCTGAAGCTGTTCTGTACGGAGGAATGGGCTAAAATTCCTCCAAGCCGGTGTGCAGGACTGATCAACAGTTACAGGAAACGTTTAGTTGCAGTTATTGCTGCACAGGGGGGTCACACCTTAATAAATAATTGACCAAGTATAATATTTTTGTCTTATTTGTTTAACAATCTATTAGGACTTGTGTGAAAATATGATGATGTTTTAGGTCATATTTATGCAGAAATATAGAAAATTCTAAAGGGTTCACAAACTTTCAAGCACCACTGTAAGTCCTGTGCTGTAATCCTTGATAATACTGGTCATACAGAGTAAGCAATCTGAGTTAATCCTCAATATATAACCTGTGGGCTCTCCTCTTTAGCAGACCCCACATAGGTCAGGGTATTGAGAAGTCCATGTCAAAACCATGGTGTGGATTTGCACATATGTTTTGGATTATTGTTCTGCTGCAAGAATCAATCACATCCAAGTTCTTGGCATCAGCGGTCATATTTTAGTTTCACACCATCTGGTACTTTTTGAAGTCCAAGATTCCATGTATCCTAAAAACATTACCAGAGGTAACAGTCCAACAAGTTCAAAGATCCTCCAGGTCTTTTCTATATCAGTGATCATTCTTTTAGCTCCAAATTCACCGAGTCTTTGTTGCCAAAAGCTTCATTTTGTCTTCCTCACTGACTTCTCAGTACAACAACAAATTGGGGCATGTAGGAAGGAGGGTGTAACGCACAAAAATATGTCAATAGGCACGCATGACTTAGTTTAATTCCTTGCTTTGTATGTTTCCACTGAAGTATGTACAACTCTTTTACTCCTAATTGAATCGTTTTATATGCCCCATCTTTTGTTTTGAAATGTTAAATGTCAGTGTGCATTCTGGGTATGTTCTGATTCTACAGTTATGTTAACAGGATCAGTCAGGCACAACTGCCTTTAAAATGGCAACAGGGATCCACTCAGGAGAAATGGCAAGTAGAAGGTGACGAGGGTGTGTTAAATGTGAATAGGAATGCAGCCCAAGTGTTGCACTGTTGCTATTTCTTGTCCGCAATTCACAGTGAATCAGTGTGTCCTGTTTAGCTCACCTCATTAGCACACTTCACAATAGTGCGTCAATCACAGGGCAATACTGTCGTGCACCATAGAAAGGATATGAGTGACTGCTACTCGGAGCAGCCTGGCGTTCACTGGTTATGGGATCTTATTTCCTTTGGCTGGGGCTATGGTAGATGATGGTACATCAACTTTTTTTCAGACCTCACGAGAGGATGTTAAATCTAGCAGAACTGCCCATGTGGTGTTTCCATTACCTATGAGCCCTTCAGCTCATTTCCAGATGTCTCAGACTGAAAGACCAAAAACAGAAACGCTTTCTAATAGGGAAGAATTGAAACGTGTTAATTTTAGGCATGAATAGGTATTACTCCTGTTCAAACATTATTAAACGCCTGTTTCATCCATTCCCACAAATCAAATTCACTGAAGTGACACCGATTTGGTTATTGATATCATTGTATGATGCATTTTAGAAGTGGGAATACCCAATGTCTTAGTGCCAGTGCAAAGTAAAGCTTTCTTAGAAACAGCTTCATTGTTTTTTTTAGTCACAAGCATACAGCTTCTAGAATTATTAGGTTTTTGGACTAGTTTGGCTAATTTATTCAAGTGGCTGAAACAGGATGCCATAGTCTGACAACTGGAAAATTGTGAAGGCAGCTAGTACAGACTATGGTCCAGAAGTCTTGTTTAATTTTGTTACAAAAAAAAAAGAGCTTATATTGTTGAAATAAGGTGACTTTTGGTGTTCTAATAGGGTATTGGGTATGATAAAGCAAAAATGGGAGTTAAATTTGGTTCAAAATCATTGCTGTAGTCAAACGTCCCTTAGTAATATCAAGTAAGACTATAACTGACTTTTGTAGCAAGGGAGTGGTTAGAAATAGCAGAAATAATGGTTGGCACAAACATTATCAGATGTAAGTGTATCAACCCCATCACTGATATATGTGTGAAAGTACACCTACTTCATTAAAGCAGAACAGTACTGTACAAATTTGATTATTACAAAAAAATTAATAAATTGTGAATAATTAAAATGTTTGATGTACGAAGCACATGTTTACTGTGTGTCCACATGTTACCAGTAAGGCTGACTGTAGGGGTAAGTGAAGTTCTGGTTTCGTTGAAGCATGTTTTTATTTTATTTTACAGCATTCCTCACTGAAAATAAGGAACTCCATTCATCCATATATCATGAGCTCTTCAGGGATACATAGGCTAATACATACTGGTAATGATGAACACATTGAGAGAATGAATTTTGAATTACACCAGCAAATTTTAAATAAAATGTCAGGACAACTTTCCATAAACTGATTCTCAAAAGAATGTGGGTCATGCACACAAGTCGTTCCACCTAATGGTTAAAGTATAATAAAGTTAATGTTTTGGAATGGCTAAGTCAAAGTCCTGACCCTAACCCAGTCAGAATGCTGTGGAATGACGTGAAAAGAGCAGTTCATGTGAGGAAACCTGCCAGCATCCCAGAGTTGAAGTTGTTCTGTGGATAGCAATTGGGTTAGAATTCATTCATGTGCAGGACTGATCAATGACTACTGGAAACTATTAGCTCCAATTACTGCTGCACAAGGGATACTGAAAGCAAAGGTTCACATACCACTCACATATATGTGATATTGCCTCAATGTCCTCAATAATAAATAACAATATATAGTATTTTTGTCTTGGTTCTCTTTATCAACTTTTAGGACTTCAGTGAAACTCATATTTATGAAGAAATACAGTGGGGCATAAATGTATTTAGTCAGCCACTGATTGTACAAGTTCTCCTACTTAGAAAGATGAGAGAGGTCTGTAATTTTCATCATAGCTATACTTCAACTATGAGAGACAAAATCAGAAAAAAATCCAGGAAATCACATTGTAGGATTTTTAAAGAATTTAATTGTAAATCATGGTGGAAAATAAGTATTTGGTCACCCACAAACAAGCAAGATTTCTGGCTCTCACAGACCTGTAACTTCTTCTTTAAGAAGCTCTTCTGTCCTCCACTCGTTACCTGTATAAATGGCACCTGTTTGACCTCGTAATCTGTATAACAGACACCTGTCCACAGCCTCAAACAGTCAGACTCCAAACTCAACCATGACCAAGACCAAAGAGCTGTCGAAGGACACCAGGATGAAAATTGTAGACCTGCACCAGGTTGGGAAGAGTGAATCTTTGCCCCACTGTAGAATATTCCAATGGGATCACAAACTTTTATGAAACATTTATATATTGTGTTTCGTGTGCTGATCACCGGTGTATTCTGGTTTGCTGAGAATGAGGTCACCTGCATGAGGTTGTAAGATAGTAAGATTGCTGATAATAAGCATTGGATACTAGTATAGTGAGCATACTGGTCAACAGAATGGCATTCTGGCATCTGGTGAGTATGCCATTATATTCACCAAATCACCATTCAAAACTAAACGTAGTAGTCTTTTTAAAAGGGAAGTTCAACTCAATGTTTCTTTAACAGACATGTGGAAAACGTGTGCTGACTTTAAGTGCTGACTTTAAGCCACATATTTTGGAGTCTTTTCAGTGACTCAAGTCATTTGAATCAGATAGGTAAAATAATTCATCTAGATATATTCAGGCACTGGATTTATCAATCTAAAGGTAGACAACAAACAGCTTGAACAGTGAAAATTAGCTAATAAATGTAGTTAACCATGTTTATAATATTTTTTCTCAATACAGTCTATTGGACAGTGGATGCCAGTGTAATGGATAGTGGATGGTATTCAGGACGTACTTTAACTGTGTGTGTGTGTGTGTGTGTGTGTGTGTGTGTGTGTGTGTGTGCGTGTGTGTGTGTGTGTGTGTGTGTGTGTGTGTGTGTGTGTGTGTGTTATAAGTGCTAAAACGAGAAAAGGTGTAGGCTACATATACACTAACTTTGCTCGTCAGAAGAAAGCACCGGAGAGAAATAACCAATGAGAGAGAGGTTGAGAGAGAGAAGAGAGAGGGAGAGGGAGAGGGAGAGAGAGTTGCTGAGAGAGTGGACGACTGAAATTATAAATCAAGCGGGAACATGGAGTGTAAAATAACTGACTTCTCTGGTAACTGGAGAATGAAAAGTTCCGAAAACTTTGAAGAGCTACTCAGAGCGCTTGGTAAGTTATACAGATGCTTATTTATTTATTTGAACTAGACTATATGAGATAATATTTCTCTAGACGTTACAATCGTCTTGGGTAGCGCATTTAATTGCGTCTATTTATCCCCTCCTGAAGTCACTAAACCTATTGGGAGCACTTTACCGTAAATGCTGTAACTGTAGCTTGCATTCAGAATGGCAGTTCAAAAACCTAATTAAATCAGTGTTGCTTTAAGAAGATATTTATAGTCTATAACGTAGTCGACTAGTCTAAAGGCTTTTAGTAGGCGCCGTGAGGCTGTAACATCTCCACTGCACCTCTGTATGGCTGAATTAATCAGGTCTCCAAACAGCCCTGAAGAGGGTCCTGAAGGTAACTGGACTTAGGAGCGCGAAGAGCTTCATAATACTCATGTAAATTCAGCTTTTCAACGAGTTGTTTGTTTCGTTGTATACAGAGCTGGACTGGACGTGGAGAGTAGAGGACTATTAAAAAATGAAAAAGTATAAAAGCAAAAGGTATGCTCCGTATTATGTAACTTATTTATGTTTGTTGGTGTTCATTTTGCAGTCTGTTTCTCCATACATTCTGCTTTTATGTGTGTTTTGTCAGCGTACATTTAAATATGAATAATTTTGTTCATGAAATGTTCCATAATTTCTGGAAAAATTATGGTACCAGTACCCCTGGGTCTATGTCTAGGGGCAGCCTGAGATATACTGTTAATTTAATTTTATTGTGTATGTATACAGACTACACCATGTTGTCCAAAATGTCCCTCACCCACTTTCTGTTGAGGCTATACTATTGTATCCATTATTTTTGTTTTCGTTTTGCATTCTGTTAATCCATATAGTCTTATAATTTCATATATATTTTTGATTTTCTTTTCTTTAATTAATGGAAAAAAGGGGCTACAACTATCCATGGGGTACACCTAATAATGATGGGGGTACAGTTAAGATCTACACTTTTAATGTACAATCTGAGCAGTTGTTGGTTAAATGCCTTGCTCAAGGGCCCAACAGTGGTAGCTTGGGATTTCTGGGACTTGAACACCGGACCTTAACTGCTACACCAGGAGTTTTTCCTTGCCTCTGTCACCCTAGGCTTGCTCAGTTTGGGATTGGTCGTAGATATTAGAAGATAATCTAAAATTGTAAAGTTGTTTTGAGACAATGCTCCATTGTAAAAAGCGCTATATAAATAATTATGACATGACACCAACACCTTGGGGAAAAAAAGAAATTGCATGCATATCAAAGGTGACTAGGATTTTTTTTATGCTCTCTCTTTTTCTGTTATACCAGCTTGCACACAAACTGGTCTGGACTTCATAAGTATGTGCAAATGTAATGATCCATGTTTATCCAAGCATGTTTTCACAATATTCCAAAAAGCATCTTGTGATGTTCTGATTTTCTGTCTTCAGGTGGGCCCGTAAATGTTCATTGGGATTTCAGATCCAAAAAATGTTTTCACTAGTGATCTCAGACTTTTGGCCCCCACTGTATATTTGACTTCCAAATAAATTTGAAATTGAACACCTTCCCATGAGTTCCGTTCACCTTTGCATTGGAATCAAATCAAATAAATTCACTAACATAGCCCCTACCAGACAAATATTTAGCCATGATTCACCATTTCCTTTGCCCAGCTGGAAGAAGCAAGGTTTGGTGGATCTGAGTTTGATTAGAGGGGGGAACACTGGGTGGAAAAGCATTCCATCACAATTAGCGCAGTTCAGGAAATCAGGAGACTGCCAGAGATTTTCATTTGAACCAGCTGTGGATGATTGGTCTCTCAGTCCTCATCCGGTACGTGTGTTCTTTAGGTGTAAATGTCTTCTTGAGAAAAATTGCAGTGGCAGCAGCATCCAGACCCTCGGTGCAGATCCAACAGGAAGGGGAGACACTGTCAATCCAAACTTCCACCAGTGTTCGCACCACTAACGTGTCCTTTACTGTGGGCCAGACCTTCAGTGAGACCACTGTGGATGGGCGACCATGCACGGTAAAGTCATGAATTTGTAATCCTATGAGGGTTTTTAGCTGTTAAACCCCAGTTAGGTCCAGCTGGACCTTTGTCATTCATTGAAATGGCTTTTTTTTAGTTATACCACAAGAAATTTCATTATTAGGATCAGTATTTAAAGTCATTTTTGACATTTGTATGGCGTGTTTATAGACGGATTACTATCAGCTTTCTAACTGTCTAGCAATCATCAGCTGTTTTTTTCACATTTTAACCCTCCTTTTCCTTCCCAGAGTCTCCCATCCCTGGAGATCACAGGTGCTACTTACTTATTCCCTAAGCTTAGCCTTGGTCCTACACAAATAATAAGCATTTGCTTTCATTCACTGTTATAATCCATCCTTATTTTAATTACTATTCTCAGTCATAGTCATTGAGCTATAAACTGCTTGAAGTTATGTTTTGTTGTGTTAGTGGACTTAACTTGACTACTATTGTGTAAATACTGACAAGGGGTATTGCCTGGTTTTGTCATGTGTCATAGTTGTAGAGCTTTATTTGTTGTTCATTTTTATACAAGAGA
The DNA here is from genome assembly GCA_025084515.1 of Ancistrus triradiatus. Lineage (NCBI taxonomy): Eukaryota > Metazoa > Chordata > Actinopteri > Siluriformes > Loricariidae > Ancistrus > Ancistrus triradiatus. The sequence continues at coordinate 76,731 of JAJAGP010003061.1, forward strand.
AGTATACTATTTTGAATTGTCATTCTTCAGAAATGAAAAGGAATGTTTTCTCCCAGTTATTTAATATATGGTGAAGATATGTTAAGACAATGCCTTTATTGTTAGTGTAAAATTATACAATGGAATTAGGATTGCTGCTCCTGAACATGACAGTTACACAGAGATTGTCAGTCAGACACACAAAGACTGCACTTCAAGAGGAGTATTGCAGTGATAGAAAAAAGGAAATATTGAATATAAGAAATATTTTACACAGGTATTGCGCTGATAGAATAGGGCATTTTGTTTTAAACCTAATGTTTCTAGTAATTTCTTTTGATTGTAAGGGACTAAAGTTATATTGTTAATAAATATATAGAAGAAAATGTGCATTGAAAATGTACAGAAATAAATAGGAATGTATTTTGTCAAATGTAAAATCAGTAATTGTGAGAGAATCGAATCATGAGCAGAGTGTATCGTTACATCCGTACTATTAGGATTGTTTTAAGTGTATCTGTGGCATAATTTGGCAAATTCTAAGACTCCATTGTAAATCAGAATGATTTATTTGACAGTTTAAATGTCTTAATCGTGACATGTCTCAAATAAACAATGAATGATCTGATAGTGTATTAAAGTTGGAAAAGCATTGGAAAGCAGGAATGGGGGAAATTCTACTCAATATCTTTTCCTGCTCACTGTCTGCTTGGCATTATATTAATTATGTTTCATAGAGGAAGTAATATTAGGGTTATGTTACATTTATCTCTCTGTTTGTTCAGAGTTATCCAAAATGGGAGACTGACAGAAAGATCACCTGTGAGCAGACACTGATAAAGGGGGAGGGGCCGAAGACATCTTGGACCCGTGAGCTGACAAGTGACGGAGAGCTCCTACTAGTAAGAGCATATTATATTGTATATATAAACCATGGTGATGTTTATGCTATTAGCTACATCACTGGTTCCCAAACTCTTTCTGCAGAGCCCTTCTTTTGTAGATAAGAAACTCCACTGGAATTTATTTTAAACATTGTGGCACTGGCTTTCCTGTGACCCTGACCAGGATTAAGCGAATAAGAAAATGCATGAATGAATAATTCACACAAAACTGCAACTTCTTATTGAACCAAACAAAATAAAGTGACAAATCACCTTTGCAGTAGAATTACAACAAGTGACATGCATTATTTATGTTAATTGTTTACTGTATAACAGCATTCATTTGCGTTGCTGTTCCCCCCTGAAATAGCTTTGGGAACCACTGAGCTACATTAAGAACATTTGCAATATGGCACTTACTAAGCTGTGAGACCTAGTCAGTTTTGGTTTACAATTTTCCATTCCAAAAATTCTAAATCAAGTTTACCTTTAAAATATCTGCAGTGGAGATTCTAGACACAAGAATAGCTTGTGGACACATCCAGAAACATGGGTATTAATATAGAGTTTGCCCCCTTTGCTGCTATAACAGCCTTCACTTCTCTGAGGAGGCTTTCTGTTGGATTTTGGACCATGATTGTAAAGATCAGTAACTAATGTTGGACAGCAGTTCTCTTAAGGTCAGGGTTCTGTGCAAGCTAGTCAAGTTTTCCATCAAAGGCACTTTATTATGGACTTTGTCTTAGGGGGCAGGGCAGAAAGACGTATTTGTTGGTGAGGTGAAACCCTTTAAAAGAGATGAGGTATTGAGTATAACCCATTCTATTCCCACTGTTAGTCTGGGGAGATTCCTTGTATGCATTATATTATGAACCTGTTAGCAGTGAATTTGGCTAAAATAGCCCACTACTTCAAAGTGGTGTCTATATACCGTTCTCATTGTAGTGTGTATTATTACTGTCTGAATTTTATACTAGCCCGGTGATTTAAACAAGCTCTGCAGACTTTGCAGCCTGGTTTGAATCAAGGGCTTGAAACAGCCATCAAACAAACCAGATTGTGTTTATTGCCATTGTCAGAAAGCCAAATTACAACAGAGTGACTTAAAATCGTGACTGATTAATGTGGTGCAAGAACTAAACCCACATTTCCTATCTAATCCATTAGATGTCCAGTCATTCAAAACCCTAAATGAGTTCTCTCCATCTGGCCAATCCAACCTTACACCTATATGGAAGATTTTTTGTGGCTTAATGCAAATCATACACTGTGCTGCAATTGTGCTTACTTTATTTAACCAGCTATTAGGGGTAAAATAAATGAGACAGGATGATTTTCCCCCATGGTTGGTAGATTAATAAGGTTAAATTTGGGCACTGGTATGGAAATTATTTATGTTGACAAAGTCATTTTAAATACTTCAGCAATTATTTATATATATATCTATCTTGAATCAGACATCTATATATTATCTTGAATCCAGACATCTATAGCAATCAACCACAACATTAAAACCACTGACAGAAAAAGTGAATAACTTTGATATTGTGATTCTCTGGGAAATGTTCTTCTGGAAAACCTTGAGTCCTGGCATTCATCTGGATGTTCCACATACCTAACCACTTATACAGACCAAGTACAACCTTTCATGGCAACTGTATTCCCTAATAGCAGTGGCCTCTTGCTGCACTGAAAAACTTTTCAGGAATCATTTGAGGTACAAGACATATAGTTCAAGGTGCCTCAAATCATGCATCTGTGGGACATGCTGGACAAACAAGTCTGATCCACTGGAGGCCCAACCTCACAACGTACAAGACTTAAAGGACCTGCTTGTAATGTCTTGGTGCCAAATACCACAGGACACCTTCAGAAGTCTTATGGAGTCCATGTCTCAACAGGTCAGATCCATGTTGGCATGAGTGGAACCTATACAATATTTAGCAGGTGGTTTTAATGCTATGGTTGATTGGTTTATGTGGAATTCATACCGTGCTAATGTAATCTTCTAAACATGCAATTCTTGTGTAATTATCTTGTATGTTTAATTGTTTCTGTTGACAGTTGGATCTGTTTTTGTGTCTTTGTTTCAGACCATGTGTGCTGGAGATGTTGTCTGCACCCGTGTGTATGAGCGAGCGAGTGAGTGAGTGAGGGACCTCCCATTCTTCTGCTCATATCCCAGCCACTTAGTTACTCCTTTATACTGTGGTTCATATTTGCCTATGACTGACTTTGTAGCATCTCTGATTTATGACTGTGTCTATGTACGATATTGTATGTGTAAACAACGTATGTGTGCCACAGGCCTTCGTTCCCTGTATTTATTATGAAAGCTCCGGTAATTTCTACCAGTTGACAACATTCAATCTGCATGTCTCGATATATACGATTGATACAAGACAAGTAAAACATGTTCATGTAAATAAACTTTTATACACACGTGTAGTGAAGTGCTAAAAACATTATTTTCTAAAGATGTGGATTCCCCGAATGACCATACACAAACTACCACCAATGCTGATATGTAAGTTTTACAGCTTAATTCCATGTGGTTAAGTAAAATGGAGGTTTGTGTTTTTGACTTCTGAATTGATTGTCATTGCTGAGTAGAGAGCTGGCCCATTCTTCTGGTGACATTGCCTTCTTATGTTTCTCATGAACAGGAGAACCAGAACTCTCCTCTAAGCATGTTTAGCTGCTCACCAGCATACAGAAGATAAAATAGCCAGTGGGTGTTCAGGTGGTACAGTGGTAGCCCAAGTGAGTCTTGGCTGGGTGGAGGATCACATAGGCAGTACTGGCTATGTCTGACAGAGGACAGGAGGGACAAGGGCATCATCCCCGGCACTAGAACTCTGACTTGTGCCCAGGGGCACTACTAGGGATTTCAGGCCCCTTGAATAAATGTGATACTGGCCCCATAAAAATGTTTTAATATATTTTTAGTTCCCCTGTCTGATCACAGGCCTTTAGAATCATCCTAATCTCACCCCCATACAGCGCCTCTGCTTGTGCCATATCGTGTGATGGACTGGCGTTCTACCAAGGGCACACCCGCCTGAGGCAGGTAAATTCCAGGATAGACTCCAGACCCCATCCGACCATAACCAGGATAATTTTTTTTTTTAAGTTGACTTTCCTCCACCAGATTGTTGTGCTGTAGTAGAATCAGTATGTGGGAACTGACTCTAATCCAGCTCCAAGGATTAATATTGAGTGCTGGTTACTGTCTGCGTGGAGTTCAGCATGTTGTCTTTGTGTCTGCAAGGGTTTCCTCTGGGTATTTTCTCTCAACTTTCAAAAACATACCCTGTGTACCTGCCTAGGGAGTATTCCAACCTTGTGCTCTGTGTTTCCAGGATAGGCTACAGACTAGGCTGTGACACTATTCAGAATAAAGGGGTTACTGTAGCAATAACACATAGCAAACAGAGGATTGTAACAAGGCACTGGGTGCTATGAGAACAGTAACTATTGTGTGATTTATATGGCTTTACAAATAAGCGCAGTAATAAGTGTTGCATAAGGATATTCGAACAGTTAAAGTACAGTGGGGCAAAAAAGTATTTAGTCAGCCACTGATTGTGCAAGTTCTCCTACTTAGAAAGATGAGAGAGGTCTGTAATTTTCATCATAGGTACACTTCAACTATGAGAGACAAAATGAGGAAACAAAATCCAGGAAATCACATTATAGGATTTTTAAAGAATTTAATTGTAAATCACAGTAGAAAAGTATTTGGTCACCCACAAACAAGCAAGATTTCTGGCTCTCACAGACCTGTAACTTCTTTTTTAAGAAGCTCTTCTGTCCTCCACTCGTTACCTGTATTAATGGCACCTGTTTGACCTCGTTATCTGTATAAAAGACACCTGTCCACAGCCTCAAACAGTCAGACTCAACCATGGCCAAGACCAAAGAGCTGTCGAAGGACACCAGGATGAAAATTGTAGACCTGCACCAGGCTGGGAAGAGTGAATCTACAATAGGCAAGCAGGTTGGTGTGAATAAATCAACTGTGGGAGCAATTGTAAGACATACAAGACCATTGATAATCTCCTTTGATCTGGGTCCCCTGCAATAAATCTCTCCTGTGGGGTCAAAATGATCATTAGAACAGAGCAAAACCCCAGAACTACACGGGTACCTGATGAATGACCTTCAGAGAGCTGGGACCAAAGTAACCAGGCCTACATCAGTAACACACTACGCCGAGAACGACCTCAGATCCTGCAGTGCCCGGCGTGGTCCCCTGCTTAAGCCAGTACATGTCCAGGCCCCGTCTGAAGTTTTTGCCAGAGAGCATATGGATGATCCAGAGAAGAATATCATGTGTCAGATGAAACCAAAATAGAATTTTTTGGGTAAAAATTTCACACGTCGTGTTTGGGGAGAAAGAAGCATGCCGAGTTGCATCCAGGAACACCATACCTCTCGACTGTGAATCATGGGGGTGGAAACTCATGCTTTGTGGCTGTTTTTCTGCAAAGGGGCGAACGACTGATCCGTGTTAAGGGAAGAATGGACGGGGCATGTACGTGAGATTTTAAGGCCAAAACCCAACCAAACCGTCCTTCCAATCAGTGAGAGCAATTGAAGAATGGAACGTGGCTGGTCGTCCAGCATGACATGATCTCCAAACACAACCCTTTTTTTTCTCATTTGTCTCTCCACAGTTGAAGTGGTACTTATCTGAAAATTACAGACCTCTCTCATCCTTCTAAGTCCGGAGACTTGGCAAAATCAGTGGCTGACTAAATACTTTTTTGCCCCACTGTGTTTTATTTCATATACTCAAACACTCACACTGTTTTCTTTGGTAATGCTAAACTATGTATTGGATGTTTTATTGGTTGACTCAGACTTGGATATTACTGTAGTTCAGTGGTCTGGCAGTGAGCTTTGGGGAATAAGGGCGTAGATGTGGAAAAAGCATTAAAACAGGAATGAAATCTTTGTAATAGAACAAATATGGTTCCTGTCTCCTTTTCATGTTCTCTCACCACCTTTCAGCATTCTACTTTAACGTTCCTTATGAATGCATCGGTTCTTTTTGAGACCATCATCCACTTTTCTTATTATCTTATTATTGCAGTAGGTGCACATCACCTCTACTATTTGTGTGTCTGGTACGCAACAAGTATCACTGCGGCCTCACTGTCTCCCATCTTTCCGCTTCTGTCTCTGTCTCACACACACACACACACACACATACAGTACTTTGAAGGTCTCGAGGTCCACCATTTACTTAAACAGCACCATAATGTATTTTACAGGTTTTACAGGACTGCACTGAAGGCTCCACTGAGGTTCAAGGTTAAGGTTACAATCTTGTGTGTGTGTGTGTGTGTGTGTGTGTGTGTGTGTGTGTGTGTGTGAGAGAGAGAGAGAGAGAGAGAGAGGGAGAGAGAGAGAGCATGTGCATGAAACTATATGGGGTCCTCTTCAGACTTATATGTTGTGAAAGTTAAACATGCACTTAATCAGGACTTCATTAGTCCATCATCAGCTTTACTGACTGTTCGGTATGTGGGAGTGACAATGAACTCAGCATATGAGAAACCTGAAGTGCTTACATTATTGCCATGTGAAATAAAACATGAAGATTACGAACTAAATCTTTAAGCAAAAATATAGATTTTCATCTCAACCATTTGATTTCTGTGCATTTTTTTAAAACAAGTATCGTTACTGACATAAACCAACCATGTATAGTTTTAAGAGTTTAACATTCAGCAGTCAAAACTGAGAAACATAAAAACAGCTATGGTAATCATCATATAATATTACACTAACAGTGGTTAAAGGGTCAGTGACTTTTCTCTGTGCTGGTTTGGTTTGAATGGGGCCCTGTTTTCTTTCTCGGGTTAATCGAAACCATGCACACTGGAAACAGGAGAAACCCGCAAACCCATTGACATTGGTTTGATCCCTGCCTGTCGCCACAGCAACTCGCTTCATTCCTGAGGTAGTGATGTCACTGGGCTGTGTGCCCTTCCATTGGCTGTGGTATGTTGGGGGATTTTTTTCGGCATTGAAGGTGAAGGAGGGGAGGCCGCTTCACATTAGCCAAAATTTTTTATGCCAAAGAAATCTTATTGTGTATCCAGGAAAATCTGACAAACAGAATATAGCGATGTTGTGAAATAGTATGGTGAAAATCCAGCCTTTTGTTTGTCACTGGCACGGTGTGTGTTGTATCATATGGCTGCTTCGTAGTCACCCATATGACCCCACACAGCTACTGGATTGTTCTTTGATACTGAGTGAGTAGTAGTGTTATTATTGTTAAAGGCATAGTGTTATTCAAAGCATTGTGAATCATTAGCTGTACATCATCGTGTGGGGCATCTTAATGAGAGTATATTGTAAGGGGTGAGATACAGTTTTGCCTTTCAGGATTAAAAAAAAAACAACAACAACTCAATTTGCCTGCCTTATCTTTTTCAAATCAGATGCAAGAATGGTGTTTTCACACCAAAGTATTCCATGCTAGTTTCTCCCATTTTCTAATTTTACTGGTACAATTCCCTGGCAAAACTTAGTTTTCCCCTATATGACTACATTTACCAATCTGAGCCAGTAACTAACGTTTATCCTCCAAGACACATTAAGCTTCTTTTCAATAAATTCTCATGCATCATGCATGGTGGCTCAGGGGTAAAGTTCTTGGGTTATTGACCAGATAGTTGACAATTCAACTCCCAGCACTACCAAGCTACCACTGTTGGGTTTTTGTGCAAGGTCTTAAGTGAATGGGTTGTACCGTGTAAGGCTGTATCAGTTTGATTAGCTGATGTAAATTATTGGGTAGCTGAAGGCGCTTGTAAAAAGCGCTTACCATCCTAGGGCAAGCTAACTCTCTTGGACTTCAGGCCACAGCTAGCTATGACATCATCAGCGTTTGTGCCATTTAAGAACCCAGAAGTCATTCAAGGATTTGATTTCCTAGGAATGCAATTAGTTGTGTTTATGAGGATAGGGCTCTTCCCTTATATCGCTTATAGCGTTACCATGGACGTCGTTAGACCTGTTTTAGGGGGGCCCAAATAAACATGCATTATTAATTTACATCGTCAAAAGTTTCTTTGTTTTCAACCGTCCTATTTCTCTCTATAAATGCAATGGAATTTAATATGACGCACTAGGACCTGGGGGAGGCGCTGCTGCCCCATCACGTTCCTGAAACGATGCACAGCACTGCTTTAATATACCAAGTGGAAACATCTGAAATATAGTTGATACATCCAAGATTTCATTATATGATTGTTGCACTATTATGATTATTCAACCTGTTTCTATTCAAGTTACACAGAAATGGTTTTCTCATAATGTAAGTTATTTAATGTATTTATTGGATTTAAGAAAGCTTTAGTCTGCTAATAAAATTACATTTAAAAAGCTAGTTTGGCTATTTCTTTTTGTTAGGGTTTTACCAATAGCTCTTCATCCTTTGGGTGGTCCTTGTGTGAAAATAAATAAATAAATTGAGTAACTAACTTTCTGCTGTCTAATGTCACACTGTCATAAAAATTCAGTCATCCAGGTTGTTAAACACGAATGTTTTAGCAGACGCCCTTATCCAGAGTGACTTACAACTGATACAATCTTACAATCCAAGCAATCGTGGGCTAAGGGCTCAAGGACCCAACAATGACAGCTTGGCAGAGGTGGGATTTGAACCCTGGACCTTCTGGTCCAGAGTCCAGTAACTTAACCACTAGGCTACCACAGTTTGATTGTACCAGTTTATATTCTCAGTATCTGAGTGTATTTAGGACTTGCTACTGCAAGTAACATTGCATGTATTGTTGCTTAGTAGATGGATAGTAGTAAGTCACATAAGATCTGTACTTAAATCAAACTTTGAAATGACATGTTGCTTTATAGAAATTTGCTGTTATGATGCAGACCTTTTTGGGTCATTTTTAAATTCTCCTAGGGAACTAACCTCTAGACCCTCATAAGCAAAGCTTAGCCCCCGATTCATAAATCTCTGTTGATATTTCTGAGAGTTACTATTGTTAGTGTTCTAGTGTTATTCAAAGCATTGTGAATCACTGCGTGTGTGTTATGAATATTACTCCTAGGCAGGCCTCCATCACCGAAATCCCGAAAATAATATTAAATATAAATCATTTTATAAAGAAGTAACAGAAAGAATTTAGCATGTAACCATATTTGCATTTAGTATTACGTATTTTGCTTGTTCTTGGCTTCCAAGGAATTTGTATGAGTTCTGCTTTTTAGAAGGATAAATTCTTTTATAGTACTGGGAGGAAAACTGAGAGAAGGCCTAGGACCCATTGGACAGATATTATCTCCCAGCTGACCTGATAACGGCTGGGGATCTCCCAGGAGATTTTCAGGGACAGAGATGCCTCAGCTCCTTCGCTTGACCTGCTACCACTGCAACACTGAAATGGATAAGTCGAAAAACCTCTTTCCAATAGAAACACCCTGTTTATTTGTTTATTCGGTTTATTTAACGTTGCTTTCAGCATCAATGGCCATTTTAGGGAAAGAAACAAGGTTACATCAAAATTAGTCATATATACAGTGCACTCAGATCGGGCCAAATTAACGTAATCAGTTAACCTAATGCACGTCTTGGGCCTGTGGGAAGAAACCAGAGTACCCGAAGTAAACCCATGTGGACACGGGGAGAAAGTGCACACTCCACACAGATCTTCCACCTGAGTTCAAGCCCAGGGCCTTCTTCCTGAGAGGAAAAATCGCCATGTAAATTATGATTTTGTATGTGTTTACATTTTAGTAATTTGGCAAATGAGCCTATCCAACTTACAACTGATATGATCTTAGAAGGTAAATCCAAGCAACTGTGGTAATATGCTAGTAATAC
>JAJAGP010003062.1:0-77687 GCA_025084515.1 Ancistrus triradiatus
GCCCCAAAGCATGATGTTTCCACCCCCATGCTTCACAGTAGGTATGGTGTTCTTGGGAAGCAACTCAGCATTCAAACACGACGAGTTGAGTTTTTACCAAAAAGTTCTATTTTGGTTTCATCTGACCACATGATATTCTCTTCTCTTCTATTCTCTTATGGATCATCCATATGCTCTCTGGAAAACTTCAGACGGGCCTGGACATGTACCGGCTTAAGCAGGAGGGCACGCCTGGCACTGCAGGATCTGAGTCTCTCTCGGCGTAGTGTGTTACTGATGGTAGCCTTTGTTACTTTGGTCCCAGCTCTCTGCAGGTCATTATTTCAGGTCCCTCCGTGTAGTTCTGGGAGTGTTGCTCACCATTCTCATGATCATTTTGACCCCACGGGATGAGATCTTGCGTGGGGCCCCAGACCGAGGGAGATTATCAATGTCTTCCACTTTCTTGCTTGTTTGTGGGTGACCAAATACTTACTTTCCACCATCATTTCCAATTAAATTCTTTAAAAATCCAACAATGTGATTTCCTGGATTTTTTTTCTCATTTTGTCTCTCATAGTTGGTGTACCTATGATGAAAATTATAGACCTCTTTCATCTTTCTAACAGGAGAACTTGCACAATCAGTGGCTGACTAAATACGTTTTGGCCCACTGTATATCAGGGGAAGGGAACCTGACCTACGTGAACATAGTTTTGAAATTCATGTACAACTAAAAACTAAAAATGTTTACAAAGATGTTGATATGTGGCAAAAATAAAGTGCTGTGTACAAGCATCTGTCTGCAATAGATCTGTGGTGCTGACCATCAAAATAATGTAAAATTCTTTCACTTCCTACTGTACTTCAAAGTGAGTAATTCTGAAAAACAAGATCTGCATCATAAGACTTTAACCTGCCATCTGGACACCTGCCTTTATCTCAAGAGTAGAATTACAGCAGACAATGTAAGCAGAATCCTACTGAAATATTGTTGAGGCTGGGTAAAACAACTAATTCTACACTCAGTGGATTTACAGTTATTTGTCTGCTTTCAAGTCCATCATTCTGTTCAACAAGCTTTCACCAGCTATGTCAGTCCAGATTCTAAATATGAGCTTTTCATATTAATAAAACTTGGGTCGCGATACCCACCCCCTGGTCTAGGTTTTGCGTCCTGAGAATGTAGCCTACGGCTTCACTGCTGCAAGGACAACACTGCCACTCCTCACTGCCTCCATCGACCTGAGGGTGAAGCCCTTAGACTCAGTGCTGCAGTTGACAACAATGCCTGTCCTACTCATCTGCTGAACGTACTATAATCCTGTGGTGGCTCTCTCTGTTCCAGTTCTCATACCATTACTCAGTACCCATCATAGGGTAACAACTTCCCTCCCCTCCTCTTGTTTCACTGAGCACACATTTACAACAAACCTTTCCCATCGAGGACATAAAAACCTACAGTGACTCTTCTTATTGGACTAACTGTCCCTACTCACTCATTCCTTATCTATATACTATAGTTTTCTTATTCTCCATTTTGTGCATTTCTTCATCTTAGCCTATATATTATTATATTCCAATATTACATAGTGTATTTTCTTTACATATATTCTTTAATTCTTATATTTAACATCCAGGCTGCCCAAGGAGGTTGGGTCCCTATTTGAGTCTTGGTCCTCCCAAGGTTTCTTCCCTATAATGTTAGGGGAGTTTTTCCTTGCCTCTGTTCCCTTAGGCTTGCTCACCCTTGCAAACCCATTGTCTACTGATAGTTCATGTTCTGTTCACATTTACAATACGTTCATTCAGTTTTGGTGAGTCTGTGAAAATGGCAGCCTTAGTTGTCTGTTCATGACAGCAGTGGCACTATATGTGGTCTTCTGCTGCTGTAGACCATCTGCTTCAAGGTTGTGCATTCAGAAATGCTCTTCTGCAGAACTCTGTTGTAATGAGTGGTTATGATTATCTGATTATTTGAGTTACTGTTGCCTTTTATCATCTTGAACGAGTCTGGCTATTCTCCTCTGACCTCAGGCATCAACAAAGCATTTTCACCCAGAGAACTGCTGCTAACTGGATATTTTCTTCTTCAGGCTGTTCTCTGTAAACCCTAGAGATATCTTTCCTTGCAAATCCTAGTAGCTCAGCAGTTTCTGAAATACTCAGACCAGCCTGTCTACAACCCCAAATCAGAAGAAGTTGGGACAGGATGAAAAATGCAGAGGAAAAAAATAGTGTTTCTTACATTTATTTTTACTTCATTACAGACAGTAATTAAGAACCAAAGATATTTCATAAGTCTTTTTCTAATCAGCTTCATTTCGTTTGTCAATATACATTCATTCCTCAGGCTTGCAACACATCCTATGATCCCCAATCCCTCAGACGGCACTGGATAATGAACTGTCATTCATCAATAGCTGATATAACCACATAGGCAAGGGATTACTTTGGAAAACTTTTGTCAAGCACTACAATATGTAATTACATTCACAAAATGCCACTTAAAACTTGGTATGCAAAAAGAAGCCTTATGTTAAACATGTCCAGACGCAGTGTTGAGTTCCCCTGGGCTAAGAGTCACCACAGTGGAAATATGTACTGTGGTCAGATGAATCAGTATTTCAGAGATGTTTTATGTATTGTTTTTTATAAGAAATGGACACTGTGTGCTCCGGACCAAAAAGGACCATCCAGACTGTTATCAGCAACAAGTCCAAAAGCCAGGGTCTGTCACAGTATGGGGTTGTGTCAGTGCATTTAGCAAAAGTCATTTACACTTCTGTGATGGAAGCATTAATGCTTCAGAACAGTTTTTAGAGATTTTAGAAAATAAGATTTTAGAGCAACATAAGCTGCCTTCAAGATGTCATCTTTTCCAGGGATGTCCATGCATTTTTCAGCAAGACAATGCAAAATCACATCCAGCGCACATTAAAAAGGCATTGCAGCAAAAGAAGAGGGTATGGGTAGTGGACTCGCCTGAATGCAGTCCTGACCCATCCCCAATACAGAATGAAAGAAAAAAAAATGCCAGTTTGAAATTCTATACGTGTCTTGATCATGTCTACATGACCTAAATGCACGGATTTTGTTGCCATGTGATGGCTGATAAGACATATTTGCTCTAACAAACAGTTGAACAGGTAAACCTAATAAAGTTGCCAGTGAGTGTATATAGGCTAGCCAATAAGATCTATATAATTAACCCAAATTACTTTCAGTAAATGTATGTTAATTTATCCAGCATTGCTCAAGCACTTGTAAATAATTCCCAACAACCTGGTAACTGTTACGCATTTAAGTAGCCTTTCCAAAAAACAGTCACATGTTCAGCGTTCGCCTGGTGAAAGTCATAGTACAGTCTTTTATTTCAAATATTCATTGTTTCCAAAATGAACTGGATCGATACTGTGGTGCAGGAGTCTGTGTCTATACCAAGTATTTTTGGCCAGAAGCTGATTATTGGGAGCAGATGTAATGAAACAGGACACATTGTTACAGAGAATACATATGATCATAGTTAGTAAATGTATGCTATGCCACAACACATTAGACACTTGATGACGTTTTAGCCATGCACATACTCATTAATTGGCGCTACAGACAATGCTTGAAAAATTCTAACTTTTAAAAGCACATAGCATGACATAACTGTTTATTCTCTATTCAATTCAATGGCTGGACATTAAAAAAAGCCCAGCTGCAATTTAATACCGGCCCAGCATAGGCTGAAAGCTTTCAGTTCCCTTGTCTTAGGAGGTTTTGGCCATCATCTGAACAGGAAGTCAACAATCAATAAACTATGCATTAGGACTGCAAGATAATAAAATAACAAACCTTAGAAGCAAACACAGGGCTCCAGTTTATAAGCTCTGGAAAAGATTTCTTACCTTGACAGACTTGAGTAAGAGCAAATCTTTAAGCTAAATCCTCAGAATTCGATCTTACTGACCGTACAACCATTTCAAACAAATGTGTGACTGTTGACAATTTGTCATTTAACAAGCAGAATAAAGCATTCCGGAACATGTTGTTTTTAAATAACAGCTTATGGGTTATTAACAGCTTTGTATTACATCACACCACCCAGACAGGTAATTTTTATATAACCAAGATGAATCCTTTGACTGGTCAGACGATTTAATTTATATACAAGTTTTTTTGTGTATATTAGCATGGCTCTGATCAAAATCCTTTTAACCTACACGATAAATTACAAATTTATATTAATGTAGTTGTTGTAATTTGTTACTTGAAATTAGCCAATGAAGTATCACACTTCACATTAACAGCTTAATCAGGTCATCATCTTTGAAAACTTGTCGGAAACAAGCAGAGAAACAAACAGTGTGTCTTTGCAATACAGCACAGCACAGTTAAATGCACTTGTTTCTCACAGACTTCCCAGTTTCTGCACACTTCTCAGTTCCCTGTTCTCAACAGAAATACCTGCTCGCATTGAGAGTGGAGTAATGAGGGGCCAAACGAATCTTTGCACTGCTTCCACCTCAAAAGCGACATAAGCAAAATGGTTTTTACCCGTATCTTACATAACTTAAAAAAAATAAAAAAAATACAAAGTCAATATGTGGCAGTATATATAATATCATATCATATCATATCATATCATATCATATCATATCTAAAGGACTCCAAATGCAAAAACGTTTTGCTCCAAACCATCTGGCTCACAACCTACCAAAATTTTCTCATTTCACACTGTTATTGAGATCACTCTGCTGGCTTCATGTGGCAGCCATGATCGAATTTAAGCTCACGTCCTCCCTTTCATGCCTCAAAGAGTCTGCTCCATGTTATTTACATTCTGTGAACCACACACCTGCTTGCCAACTCAGTTACAGGGTGCCTGGTACATCCATCTTTGAGACTGAGACATGACTGCACAGCCAGATCTCGATGTGTCAGTGTCCTGTCTCTTCATTGGAGAAATAAGCTTCCCACACCACTCTGAATGACCCAATGTCCTCTCTACCTTACGTAGAGTCTGAAGGTTCACCTCTTCAAACAATACCTAGGATAATGTATCATCTTCTATAAGCTTTTCTGTTTTGTTGTACCTGCTCTTTGTCAATATTTTTGTGAACTTATCCTCAAGCTCTTAGTATTTGTTCTTTTATGTGACCTGTAAAAATGTTATGAAAAATGGACTAGCCAACAACACAAACAAGAAAAACACAGTAATGATGTGTGCTATAATGCCAAGGTCAAAAATGTATGGTAATTATCAAACAAAAATGAGGAAATGTAAAAATAAGTGAAAATGCATACAATGCAGCACAACGTGACATTGAAAGCTGAGGAGCCATCACTGGTCTGAATTATGGATGAGGGTGTCCTCCTCAGAATTATAAGTGTGCCAGATGAGTTAAAGCACAGACTTGTGGCTAGAACATGTTGGGTGGTCTGATTAGTTAAGTATAGATATATAGATATATGTAGTATATTATCAAGGATTATCAAGTTCAAATAATTGCATGAATTTTGGTTATAAATCCACATGCTAAAGAACTCAATGTGATGTCTTTTTTCTTTAAATCAAAACATGGATACACAAAGGAGTTTAAAATTGGCAACTAAACTGATCTAAATGTGAACATAACCTCTCTAATCTCTTTTTCCAGACACATCGGGACAAAAGCTGGATTTTATTCAGTACAAATTCCAGCTGAGTCACCCAACTGGTATTTCAGCATGTTCATTCAATAGGACTGGTTCCATTGCTACGAAGTCTAAATCCTTTATCGCCTGCTCCTGTTAGGGGTTGTCACAGGGAACCATCCACATATTAGCAGATTTGACACAGGTTTTAACATCAGATGCCATTCCTGACACAACCCTCACCAGATACCTGGGCTTGGGTTTCACACTAGAAGTTCACCGACAGCAGCTGGGTTTTTTTTCCCCATAAATGCACCACTCGACCTTCACATTGAAGGCCCCACCTGAAATTTAACCCAGGCATCTGGCACTGCTGTTTCCAGAAGACAGCTCTACCACTGAGCTACTGTTCCATTACTAACTAAACAATATAAGTTTCAGGATATAAAATAATATTTTCAGGAGGTGCACCACCTAAAGGTGCATCACCTAGCTATTACCTGTCTTGTCTAACACCTTAATGATCATTAGTCATAGCTAGCATTACTGGTTATAAACAATTAACAAAATGATAAACAAGTGCGAGAACCGAGACTAGCGTCCTCTGTCAGTCACACAAAACATATTCATAGACACAGCAATATTCAACACAGCAATAATATTCTTCATTTCCAAATACAGAGTTTAATATGTACAAATTGTTCTATAATTTCAGATTTGTTATGTTCTTTGGTTACTACTCCAAGAAACACACAAAACCCAATTTATATTTTTGATTCTCATCCAGTACAGGGAATTTTTGTTTGTGTATTTTTGTAAAAAAAAGCTTAAATGCCTTTCTTACTTAAATAAAAACTGACATAATGGGCAAACAAGTGTCATGGTTAAAAATGTTAAACCAAGCGACAAAGAATTAGGTCATGGCCCAGTCACTACAGTGCCGGTGAATCTGTTGGTCTGCCGAACTAAAAAACAAAACATAAAATAAAGAAATAAGTAAATTATATATATATATATATATATATATAGTTCTCCTACTTAGAAGGATGACAGATGTCTGTAATTTTCATCATACACACATGGACAAAATTGTTGCTACCCCTCAGTTAATGAAAGAAAAACCCAGAATGGTAACAGAAATAAATTTAATCTGACAAAGTAATAATAAATACAAAGTCTATGAAAATGTCTCAGGACATTAGAAAGAACATTCTAGACAAGTATGTTAAAGGTAAAGGTTATAAGACCATCTCCAAGCAGCTTGATGTTCCTGTGACTACAGTTGCATAAATTATTCAGAAATATAAGACCCATGGGACTGTAGCTGACCTCCCTGGACGTGGACGCAGGAGAAAAATTGATGACAAATCAAAGAGACGGATAATACAAATTGTAACAAAAGAGCCAAGAAAACCTCTAAACAAACCTCTAAAAACAGATTAAAGGTGAACTTCAAAGCTCAAGGAAACATCAGTGTCAGATCCTGACTGTGGTTAAGGTACTGGACTTTGGGACCAGAAGGTCCAGGGTTTCAAATCCCACCTCTGCCAAGCTGCCACTGTTGGGTCCTTGAGCAAGACCCTTAAACCACAATGCTTGGATTGTAAGACTGTATCAACTGTAAAGTCACTCTGGATGAGGGTTTGTCTGCTAAATGCTGTAAATGTAAATCGCCCCATCCGTCGATGTTTGAAGCCAAAGTGGACTTAATGGGAGACGACAAAAAAAAAAAAAAAAGCCAGACTGGAATTTGCCAAAAAACTACATGTTGACAAGCCACAAAGCTTCTGGGAGAATGTCCTATGGACAGATGAGACAAAAATGGAACTTTTTGGGCAAGGCACATCAGCTCTATGTTCACAGACGGAAAAATGAAGCAATATCAAGAAAAAAAAAAACTGTCCCTACTGTAGGAAAACATAGAGGAGGCTCTGTTATGTTCTGGAAACTGCTTTGCTGCATCTGATCTGGGACAGGGTGTGTTGTGAATCTGTGCAGGGTACAATGAAGTCTCAAAGACTATCAAGGAACTCTAGAGAGAAATGTGCTGCCCAGTGTCAGAAAGCTTGGTGTGTCAGTCGCAGGTCATGGGTCTTGCCAACAGGATAATGACCCAAAACACACACATCTAAAAACACCCAAGAATGGCTAAGAGGAAAAACACTGGACTATTCTGAAGTGGCCTTCTATGAGCCCTGACCTAAATTCCTATTGAGCATCTTTGGAAGGAGCTGAAAAAACATGCCGTCTGGAAAAAAAAAAAAAAAAAAAAAAAAAAAAAAAAAAAAAAAAAAAGCACCCTTCAGACTGAGAGACAACTGGAGCAGTTTGCTCATGAGGAGTGGGCCAAAAATACCTGCTGAGAGGTGCAGAAGTCTCACTGACAGATACAGGAATCATTTGATTGCAGTGATTGCCTCAAAAGTTGTGCCAACAAAAATATTAAGTTAAGGGTACCATCATTTCTGTCCACAGGCCTGTTTCATGAGTTCATTTTTTTTTTAAATAATTCTGTTGAAGCATGGTTTGAAAAGCCAATGTCTGACTTTCATTTGTTCATTTTTCATAGACTTGTATTTATTATTACTTTTGTCAGATTAACGTTATTTCTATTACCATTTGTGGGGTTTTTCTTCATTAACTGAGGGGTACCAACAATTTTTTCCACGTGTGTAGGCACACTTCAGCTATGAGAGGACCAAAATGTGAAAAAAAAAAATCCAGGAAAAATCACACTGTAGGATTTTTTAAAGAATTTAATTAATAAGTATTTGGTCCACCCACAAACAAGCAAGATTTCTGGCTCTCACAGACCTGTAAAACAACTTCTTTAGGAAGTTCTTCTGTCCTTCACTTTTTACCTGTATTAATAGCACCTGTTTGACCTCGTTATTTGTATAAAAGACACCTGTCCACAGCCTCAAACAGTCAGACTCCAAACTCAACCATGGCCAAGACCAAAGAGCTGTCGAAAGGACACCAGGAAGAAAAAACTGTAGACCTGCACCAGGCTGGGAAAGAGTGAATCTACAATCAAGGCAAGAAGGGTTGGTGGTGAATAGAATCAACTCTGGGAGCAATTGTAAAAAAATGGAAGACATACAAGACCATCTCTCTCGATCTAGGGCTCCACGCAAGATCTCATCCCGTGGGGTAAAAAAAAAATGATCATGAGAACGGTGAGCAAAAATAACAGAAACTACACGGAGAGACCTGATGAATGGACCTGCAGAGGAGCTGGGACCAACGTAACAAAGGCTACCATCAGTAACACACTACGCTGAGAGGGACTCGGATTCCTGCAGTGCCAGGCTGGGTTGCATTGCATCCCAAGAACCACCATACCTACTGTGAAGCATGGGGGGTGGAAAACAATCATGCTTTGGGGGCTGTTTTTCTGCAGAGTGGACAGGACGACTGATCCGTGTTAAGGGAAGAATGAGATGTATGTGAGATTTTAAGCCAAAACCTCCCTCCATCAGTGAGAGAATTGAAGATGGAACGTGGCTGGGTCTTCCAGCATGACAAGATCCCAAAACCAACCACTCGGCCAACGAAGAAGTGGCCTCCGTAAAAAAGCATGTTCAAGGTCCCACTGGAGTGGCCTAGCCAGTATCCAGACCTCAGCCCAGGAAATTTGTGGAGGGAGTTGAAAAGTCCATGTTTCCCCAAAACATCACTGCTCTAGAGATGGACATCTGCATGGAAGAAATGGGCCAAAATACCAGCTACAGTTTGTGCCAACCTGGTGAAAGACTTACAGGAAACGTTTGACCTCTGTCATTGCCAACAAAGTTACAAAGTATTGAGTTGAACTTTGTTTACTGACCAAATACTTATTTTCCACCATAACTTACAATTAAATTCTTTAAAAATCCTGTGATTTCCTGGATTTTTTTCCTCATTTTGTCTCTCATAGTTAAAGTGTACCTATGATGAAAATTACAGACCTCTCATTTTTCTAAGTAGGAGAACTTGCACAATCAGTGGCTGACTAAATACTTTTTTGCCCCACTGTATGTATGACGTGTAATCTTCCACATCTGGCTAATAAATCTGTCATGCATACCAACAGCCCGCTCACCAGTACTTTACACAAATATCACATATATAACATCCCTCAACAACCACAATGGTTATCACTTATATGAAATGGCTAAAGCTACAATCACATACATTGATTATGCAGAAGTAACTATAACTACTGAGCCAATATAATTAAGTTGCATCATTTTAGATGAATATTTATCTCTGCATTTTTGTATAACACATGCATTAAGGTTAATAAGGGTAAATGGAGATGCACGTTGTCCTGCACACACACAGGCAGGCGTGCACACACACACACACACACACACACACACACACACACACACACAGACACACACACAAACACACACACCTTTCCACAGAAGGATTACATCACTTACTTTGGAGGACCATGGTTGCAAGCAGTTGGCATAGCAACGGACAAGGAAAGCCATTTTCTGAGCTGCAAGGGATAATTTCTCCTTTCATCGGGCAGAGAAGGATAAGGCAATAATAACCGCTAGCACTTTTTCTTCAGCCTTTGGTATACACTGGAGTATTTTACTCCAAAAGGAAATGCAATAAGTTCATTCAAATAAATTTTAGAAAAGACAAGTAAATCAGAAGAAAAAAAATCAGGAAAAAAGCGAACAAATGCTACCATGCCCTAATCAGAAAAAGTCCAACCCCCACCGCAAAAAAGTCAGGCAGCAATAGCAACAAATCAGCTAGTAACATAACACTGAAACACAACAGACACTCCATATGTCATGGTGGAATCTTCACTCTGTAAAAACAGCAGATGTGTCCACTTCATGGGCTGCTATATCCAGTCTTCAAGTGTGCATCTCCGGCTGCAGTGCTCCAGCAGTTCCCCCAGTAAACGCTCAGATTGATTGGATGCTCTGCTAGCAAAGAGTGAATTTTTAACTAACAAGGAAAGGGACGGAGAGGGTGGGGAGCCTTGCAGAAAAAGAATGACATCACCTAAGTAGGGTGCACAGCAGAGAGAGATGAGGGGAGCACTAGGGTGGGGGTGGATGGCATTAGATCTACTGGCCTAAAGCCAGGAAAGCATCCTTATCGATCAACAAAATAAAGACCTACATACCCAGCAACATTAGTCTCTAGAAAGATTACAAGCAAAAAATAGCATAGATAAAGGGGTGGTGCAGAGAAAGTTGCTTTTGAAACTTTCAAAAAAAAAATATTGCTGTGTTTACATGTTGTTTTTCCATAAAACCAATGGAAACCTCCAGTGTCTGAGCCATTGACAACATGACAACATTCTTCAGTATTAACAAGTTATTGGTCTATTAATATAATGAACCCCTCTCATTCTCCAACATTACGGCGAAAAAAGTGCTCTTTTATATCACCGATTGTGATGTTGAATGTCTCCTGTCCTTTTAAATGAGTTTTATAATGTGATGCAAATCCTATTTGCCTTGCCTTTTTTGCAGACAAATATGACATCATCTTTTTCTATGCTGGCCAATGAGAATCCAGCACAGACCGTTACGGAAGTGAGGACAATGTGTGCACTGCATCTCACAGAGGAAGAGAAACAGGAAGCAGCAGCTGTTGGGGGAGCATAGACCTGCACATCTGAGGTTAACCCTCATCTCACATGAACAATGTTTGGAAGCATGTACAGCCAAATTTTCTTCTACCTTTAACTGTGGGGTAAAGCAGTAGGGTATGCAGGGGAAATTCAAAACCATGAGTCTTAATAAAGTCAGAAATCGTTCATGTTACTGATACAAACATTTGATTCAAAACAAACCTAGCTTCAAAATACAGTACTGGTTAGGAGTTAGAAAGAAATGGTCTTTTTATGGCATTATTAAGCAAAAATACAATTAGTTCTGGGAAACTGCATGTTGTGTGATCTGGATGTTGTCCAAACAACCTATTATACATACACACCGTATTTAGCAATGCTATATGGGGATACTATAGTGTACTATGTAATGACTAAACAGCCTAGATGCATACAGTGTTTCTTATACACTCTTTTATTTAATATAAACAATAATCACCAAATACTGACTTAATTTTTTTTACTACTTAAGATCACTGTGTCAATGCATTGCAGCTGTCTGCAGTGCATTGACGCTCAGTCTCGCTTTACCCCATGCACTCTAGGTTGTGAGAAACTAGAGAATTGATCTCTGGTGGCTGCGTTGCAAAGACGTGAGTGGATCTTCTTACTCGTCTAGAAACTAATCCACAACTGTCCCACAATCCACACACTGTTCCCATGCTGCAAAGCGTGATCCACAGATGCTCGTCATCAGCATATTGGTACTTACAATAATAACAACAATAATAACAATAATAATAACAACAACAACAACAACAACATATAAGCAACTCAGGGGTAATAAGGAGTGCAGCACCAGCCAAACATTGCTCGACATTCAGTCTGCTCATGTCGATGCTGCATGTGTTTTAGGGTGTACTCACACCAGGCAATCGCACCCGAGAGTGATTGACGATGACGTGGACTGTGCGACTGTTTCATTACACAAATATAGCGGTGAAGGGGTCACTGTGGTCTGCGGCTGAAGTGAATTGTTTATTTGAAATTTGGGCTGATGAAATCATAACGATTCAACTAGATAAGAAACAAAGCAGTAATGTTCCGTGCTCTAGCACGTAAAACAGAGTCAGCTGACCCGGTAAAAATCTTCTTACATGCAGCACGAGAAACCGAAAATCAGTGCGTCAGATAATCAGTACATTTATTAAAAGGCTTATTAGGGCTGTGTCAGCGCGAACAGAGAGAAACAAAAAAGTCAAATTGTAAGTACAAGCATTAAGTACGCTGTGCAGCACCAGAGTCGAAATACAGTGCGCTGCATAATCAATGCACATATTAGGTTATAATGCATATTAGGGATGTGTGTCAGGGTGCACGAAACAAACCTTCTGCACCAGAGGCTGCACTATTACATGTGTAAGAGCCAGTGTATCTGGCAGTGTTATATATGGGGTTCAGAAGGTTAATTTCCTAAGTAGGATATAAAAAAGGATAATAAGCTTACCGGAACACAGACGTATTCACAAACTGATGCAGTCTGAACGGACGTTATGTGGCACATAGATGCACAAGATCTAATTTCTTACATTTTGTACATTCTGGGCAGTGGTCCGTCTTCTTGTTAAGTCTTGTTGAGTAATAATTGATGGGGATATTTTAAATTTCTTTTTAAAAGTGATAGTAAAGGTCCACTATTTAAAAAATCCCACTACTAGCATGTTAGTTGAGCTCAATATCGGCCCCTTTCCACTACATTGGGGTACAAAAGTTGTGGATGTTTTTTTTTTGGTGTGGTACTCTTTTTGGTGACTTTCTGTTAAAGTTCCAGGTGACCTGAGGTGATATCACACGGTGATGTGGAAACACTGCAGAATGCTGATTAGTGAGAGGGAATCACAATCACAGCATAATTTTGTGAGACAGGGCAAATCTAGAACTTTTTTACAGTACTGTTCCTAGCAAATTAAAAACTAAACGGTGTTGTCTGGGATAAATTATTTATTGTTATAAATATAAATGTATGGAAATGTACTCTTACATGTAATATAGTCATAGAGGTAGAAATTTAGTTTGGCAAATCACGCTGTAGATTTCTCATAAGTTTGTGTAATTAGAACAGAACAGAAATAATACTTATGTTATTTATATATATAAATTTACATAAATACCAATGGCTGAACCAGTGTCATAGCATGTGACTAAAGTGACTGATTGCTGCATCAATCATCATAGACTGTGACTGAATCCTGCACTGCAGTCACATCATGTCACCTTTACCCAACACCACCCATCCCCATCATTGGAGGACAACTTTTTTAAATGTATTATCTTTTCAGCTCGCTTTTCCCATCTTCTGCACTTTTAACAGATATTTTTAATTATCCTTGCCACCACCCTCACCCTTAAAAGAAAGGATATTTTGTTAATTTTTTGAGTTTTGATTTTTTTTGCTTACCTGTCAAATCATAGTATCAGTTTTCAGTATCTGCTGTTCCCCTCACATTTTATTCCTACTGACATTCCCCTACGCTGTCACAGAATTATGTTATTTATTTATTTATTTATTTTTTTGGCACACGAGCTTGGCTAAACATGCACATGGAGTACGTTTTCAGAAGTGGTTGTTGGGGGCTGATGATGGGGACACCCCCTGTATCTGACCATGATGACTCTCATACAGTATAAAGATCCATTTTTTCCTCCAACTTTGTATTAGAGTGATGATTGAGCACCTTATTAAGTTAAAAGAGAAAGAGCTGGACTGTGCTAAGCACCAGTCCGTTCATCATGATACTGTTGTTATTTTGATTGGTTATTTTGCGAATTTTGTGTTTGTAGGTTATCCTGAGTAGGGATTTTGTCTTTCTCAGAGATACACTTTAAATATTGTAAGTGTTCAAGATGCTTAAAGTGGCTTTGAGCTTGGTACACCTCTGAAGAGTTAGAAAAAGGTTAATAAGTTTCTGGTTGGGCATTTAGAACTGAGGTTGCTCTGGCACACTTCCACGATGACCTTTCTGGCAATCTGTTTCATTTACTTGTTGGTCTAGTTATCATGGTTGTGTTTGCCACACAGTTTATGCTCACTCACCAAAACGATTTGTTACTTATCGCTTATTTTTTCCAATATAACCATTTAGTGCACTGGCACTAATAAGGGGTAGTGAAAGTCAAGCTCTGTCAGGCATTGGTGGCTCAGGAGATCATACCTGGCAAGAAGGAGTCTCCGGCAGTTGTTTCTCTCAATCACTGGGGTTGATGGCGCTTGATATAGAATCTCGATCGTTTTCTGACGCTCTGATAAGAAGGTCAGTGCAGCAAGTTGTTCTACAAGATACTGGATTAGTTCAGTCATTATTTTTTATAGCACGCTACCATTTTCAGACAGTTCTTTTAATGGCAGTGACATAGTATATCAGGGAGTGGAATCAGGGAGTGGACCCAGGTGGTCCTGTAAAACATCTTTGTTGGATTGTGATCACCTGTGATGTTGGAGTGTGATCACTTCACGTCAGCCTGAGCGTGTCAGGTCTCTGACATCATGTATGTATTTTGCATGCTTGTTTAAAATCTGTTCAGAAAATCACTTTGAAAACAGGCTTTGATAGTCGGTTGAAACGTTACTTTGAGGCTTGCTTTGAAATGCTCGTTTGCATCATTCATATTTCCTAACCGTTGCCCATTCTGAATTATTATGCCCATTTCTGATTATGTGCTTTTTTCTGTGGATTTCAGACACTGGTTATATATAGTTATGAGTGTTCTTTGGGGTTGTCTGTTATGGATACATTCTCCACTTCCCTTCACTCTTTCCTTACTCTGGTGTCCCAACCCTAGACTGGGATGTAACACAAGTCCATAATTAATTGAACTTGTATGTCACAATATATAACCCACAGAAACACTATGCCCCAGAATATCAATAACATCAGGTTTGTAAACAGCAGACATACAGGATGTGCATCCTGTGTATATACACGTTTTTAACAGGAAAAGGAGGTAAAGAGTGCAAGCTGAACTGATAGATGCTACAACCTCACACAGCAAAAACATCACAATGTACAGAATATGGCTCTCTGGCTCGCTCTTAAATATTAGTGATGAACCAAGGTAATGAAAAACCACCAGAGAAACGCTATAACCTCTCACTGACACCAGACTTGATTCATGCATGAACAATGATAAGTAATGATCACTTCATAGTTGATGCAAATGAGGAACAATTATTCCCACTGTGCTTGACTGAATGGAGTACAAATGTAACAAAGCCACAAAGATCAGTCAGATGCTGAATCATTTATAAAAACATCTGAAGATTACTCACCTTACTGAAAAGTAACAATAATTTCATACAGACACAGGAAATGCAACGTCACAAACCATGTTACTGCTTGGGTTATCTGTTGTGCTTTCATATAGAAAAAAAACACTTTCTCTAGCTTCTAACATGCTTCTGTCTGTTTCAACACTTGCCCAATTCAATAAAAGGGACATTTGCAAGTAGAGAAGGCAGTTTTTTTGCAGATCAATTCTAATCAAAATTAAAGCTGAAAACTTATGTTCAATGGCAACAATCTCCACAAAACCCTCAAGACAAACCCGTATTGAGAGAGATTTCAATTATCAGTTAAAGTGGTACTTGTTTGTGAAGCCTTCAGTTTAACCCTTTAATTTTCTATATTTCTGCATAAATATGACCTAAAACATCACAAGACTTTCACACAAGTCCAAAAAGTAGATAAACAGAAGCCAGTTAAACAAATGAGACAAAATATTATTCTTGGTCATTTATTTATTGAGGAAAATGATCCAATATTACATATTAGTGAGTGGCAAAAGTATGTGAAACCTTTGCTTTCAGTATCTGGTGTGACCCCCTGTGCAGCCAATAACTGCAGCAAAACGTTTTCCTGTAGCTGTTGATCAGTCCTGCACACCGGGCTTGGAGGAATTTCAGCCCATTCCTCTGTACAGAACAGCTTCAGCTCTGGGATTGTTGGTGGGTTTCCTCACATTAGCTGCTCGCTTCAGGTCCTTCCACAACATTTCCATTGGATTAAGGTCAGGACTTTGACTTGGCCATTTCCAAAACATGAACTTTATTCTTCTTTAACCATTCTTTGGTTAGAAGAACGACTTGTGTGCTTAGTCGTTGTCTTGCTGAATGACCCACATTCTCTTGAGATTCAGTTCATGGACAGATGTCCTGAAATTTTTCTTTAGAATTCTCTGATATAATTCAGAATTCATTGCTCCATCAATGATGGGCAAGCCGTCCTGCCCCAGATGCAGCAAAACAGGCCCAAACCATGATACTACCACCACCATGTTTCACAGATGGGATAAGATTCTTATGCCTGAATGCAGTGTTTTCCTTTCTCCAAACATAACACTTTTGTTTAAAAAAAGTATCTATGTTGGTCTCATCCGTCCACAAAACCTTCTTCCAATAGCCTTCTGGCTCGTCCACGTGATCTTTAGCAAACTGCAGACGAGCAGCAATGTTCTTTTTGGAGAGCAGTGGCTTTCTCCTTGCAACCCTGCCATGTACACCATTGTTGTTCAGTGTTCTTATGATGGTGGACTCATGAACATTAACATTAGCCAATGTGAGAGAGGCCTTCAATTGCTAAGAAGTTACCCTGGGGTCCTTTGTGACCTTGTCAACTATTACCTGCTAATCACATACTTTTGCCACTCAGTAATATATAATATTGGATCATTTTCCTCAATAAATAAATGAACAAGTATAATATTTTTGTCTCATTTGTTTAACTGGGTTCTTTTTATCTACTTTTAGGACTTGTGTGAAAATCTGATGATGTTTTAGATCATATTTATGCAGAAATATAGAAAATTCTAAAGGGTTCACAAACTTTCAAGCACCACTGTAACTTCTGCTAACAAATGCAGGAAGTGACTAATAACATCTATTTACTGCTGTGCTAACTGTGTAACAGGACTTGAAAATACGTTCTGCATTTACTGCCTTTTTTATTATACAGCATTTGAACAGACAAAGCAGTAAAAGCTGATCTGTCTTGAGCTATGGTGTGAAAGTGAAGACCTCCATTATGTTGGTAGTTTGGATATCAAACAACAGAGTTTCTATTCATTTATGCTGGTGGCATGCAAAACATGTAAAGCATGTCCTGTCCAGAGGGGCTTAATACATTTCTATTTGCACAGACTTCTAATTTTATCTCCTCCATCACACTTGCAACAACAAAAAAACCTTAGATAAAACTAGTACTAGAGGTACTGAAGGAAAAACTAAACCATTTGCGTTCAGAAGTTTGAGGTATCACAAACTAACATTTACACAGATGAGACATGTTTCTGCAGACCCCTGGTGACTCATTCATCTAGCTTGTGCTTTCAAAAAGAAGCTGAACACTTGACAGTCATTTAAATAGCTGTGCTCATTTACAAAGCCAATAACTAAGCCTAGCCAATCAATGATGCGGTTCCACATGCAGAGTTGGGAGTTTGAGTTTAAAAGCAGCAGAAGTCCATCATTCACATTTTTTGTGCAAGTGTTTGTGTGTACAAACTTTTGCTACTTATTTGTAACAAGTGTAATATAATATAAGTGTTCATAAGTGTATGTGCCTGTCCTAGTGTAAATAGCACTCATTTGTTTGTCCCCCCACTACCTGCGTATTATCTCTCTCACCCATAACTATATTGAGACTCGTTGAGTCTCTGTTTCCTCTGACTGATCTTCCATATTTGCAGATATCAATGCATGTTTGTTCGTGAAGATATCTCTGATGCATTTACATATCATCTGCACACAGTCTTCATGTGAAAATATCATTTATACAGTACCGTACGAAAGTCTTAGGAATTCTGTATATTTTTCAATTTATATTCTGCTTATTCTTTATTTAAGTTTTAGTGGTCACTGCACTTTGTAGTTCTACAAGTACAGACTGTAGCCCAACTGTTTGTCTAAATACTTTGTTAGCCCCCCTTAATCTGTTCTCTAATGCTCAGCACCACCACAGATCAGGTACTACACCCACTGACAAAAAATAAACAAAAAAACATCACAGCGAAGGAATTGTTGGATTGAATTGAATGACATTTTATCAACGTAACGACGATATATGTAGCTGATTACAATATCAGAGCGAAAGGATACATTTATAGAGGAAAACAGGGTACAATTGGGTTTGGCATGGAGGGAATCAGGTTATGGTATCCTGTGCAACATTTGCCCACAGATGTTGCAGCTGGGCCTGCAGATCCTCAGATCCTCATCCATCACACCAGCAGTTGGGACAGTGTGTTGTTTCACAGCAAAGGCAGGATTGAAGCACTCACCATGAGGCCTCCATACTCGAACCCAACCCAAACAGAACCTTACTACAGACGATATGGTTCCAGTCCATAGTAGTCCAGATATTTCATTCACGACACCATGGCAAAGCAAGGTGCCGGTGACTGGCTGTCAATGGCAGGTTACATAATGGCCACCATAACAACACATTTCCTTCTGCCATGTGCCTGGTGTGGGCAGAGACAGGGGTGTGTAGTGAAGGAGCCACCCTTGTCTGGATGGTGGACAACAAAACTGTGGGAGCTGCTTGTGCTTGCCGGCGAATCAAATAATCCTCTGTACTTATTGTCTACTTGGGCCATCCAGAGCCTGTTCACTATGTGTGTGTGTGTGTGTATGTGTGTGTGTCCACTGCTCCCAACACCTCAGAACAGCCTATCCTCAGCACAGCCTAGATGGTGGGCAATTCATCGACCCTTCCATCCTGCTTCTCTCAGTCCTATGATGCGACCCCCTCTCACAGTCTGTCAACTGGCCAAAATGTCTTCACGTGTGTCATACACACAAGTATAACAATCAACAATCGCTCACAAAAATGTACACTACCCAAAAGTAGCCCATGACAGCCTTTTTGTAGGGCAGCAGGGGAAGCACTTTTATGCCCTCTTGTGGAAAGACCAAGTGTCCAATCAAAACACACCTGTAATCATTTACATATGTATTTTGCAGCAATACGACATTTCTATCTGGATAGCTAAGTGTTTTTCATCAATTAGTGTATTTGGGTGGTGGATCCCAGCATTGCAGTGACAGCATGTAGTAGTTGTGTGTTAGTATTTGTTGAGTTGGTACAATTGGATCAGACACAGCAGTGCTGCTGAACACTCACTGTCCACTTTATTAGAGACATTTTACCTATTGCTCCACCTTGTAGATGTACATTTACATTTACAGCATTTAGCAGACGCCCTTATCCAGAGCGACTTACAATTGGTACAGTCTTACAACCCAAGCAGTTGTGAGTTAAGGGTCTTGCTCAAGGACCCAACAGTGGCAGCTTGGCAGAGGTGGGATTTGAACTCTGGACCTTTTGATCCAGAGTCCAGAACCTAACCGCTAGGCTACCACAGTCCATTTAGAGGCCGTAGCTCATCTGTTGGTGCACAGTTTGTGTCAGTCATCCTCTAATCCTTCATCAGGGCTCACAGACTGCTGCCTACAGGATGCTGATGGCTGGACATTTTAGCTGGTGGAATATTTTCAGTCCAGCAGTGACACTGAGATGTTTAAAAACTCCAGCAGCACTGTGGTAATCCACTCATACCACTACAGTATTACAGACAGGAGTACTGTCTCTAATTATAGAACTACAAAGTGCAGTGACTATTAAAACATATATACAATAAGCAGAATATAAACCGAATATAGAATCCTAAAACTTTTGCACAGTACTGCATTGACATTACAGTGGCCTAAAACTGTGACTATGATAATGTACGGTCAACGTATATTCCAGTCAAAGACCTGTTTCACTAAACATAATGCAGTCGTTAAACAGCACATACCTGTACTGCATTGACTGATACTTTTTCACTGGCAACAACTCTTTTAGCCCTAACTGATGCAGTCAATAGCTTATCATTTCTTTAACAACCATGTCAGAAGGCACATCCCATCCCAGATATTACTGTTTTACAGAAGGGTCAAATCATTGGCCAGTGGTTTGACCAGGGGTTGCTTCAGTTAGTCGGGTCTAGGCAGCATTGTGTGGCAATAAAATGAAATCAGCTCAGCAGTACCTGAATGTACCAAATGCCCAAGATGTCCCATCAATAGAGATTTTCTTTCCTGATGGCATAGGCATATTAGAACAACAATGGCAAGATTCATCTGCCTCAGGAGTGCTTATGGCATCGCAAAGAATTATTTTCACACGTGAATTGGCCACCACAAAGTCCTGACCTTAACCCCATTGAAGGTCTTTGGGATGTGCTGGAGTAGACTGAATTAAGAAGGATTGATTTTCTCGACGATTAATTCAATTTATGACAGACATACATTTTGAAATGTTGGATAAGGTTGGTGAAATGGTGAATGTATGTATATGTATGTGTAGACTTACCATGGATGAGTTAGCCAGCTCTTGAACTTTTGTGACTGGATGTTGTGTGGGTCAGTTATGCATCAGCGTTGTGGCAAAAGCCTTTTCAGACAGCTGTCCCTGCTGCCCCTCACATACTCCACCTGTAAGGCAACGGAGTCAACAATGGTCTCTGATTCCTGGTTGCATATCCAATTCCTCCATATTACTGAAATCCTGTGCAAACTCATGGGTCATGCATGCACACACCAGCAAAAAACAACTACAGAGTAACACAGCTTGTGCTAAAACAGTCTTGTTCCTTTTCGAGAGTAACACTGCAGCAGACTGTGGTCACAGTTTCCTGTAGAAAACCATAAATACACTACACAAGTGTGGCAATTTTTGGCTTTAAAATGTCTACAAGAACCAGGTTTACTAATTCGACATGGTGGTTTTATGGTATATATTGAAGGCCCTGCACAAAACATATTAATCAAGTAGTTATTTGTATACAAACTGACTTACCTGAGACACCATAGAATTACTGACACACTTCAGAATTTTTTCTACCACAAATTATTTTCAGTGGAATTAGTAAACTAATTGGGCCCTTTTTTAAATGTGTCATCAGGTTCACAAGTTATTACAGGCGTAAGTTCAAAGCTATGTAGATCTTTCAATTTAGATAAATTCAATTCATATTACATATTAGTGAGTGGCAAAAGTATGTGAACCTCTAGGATTAGCAGTTAATTTGAAGGTGAAATTAGAGTCAGGTGTTTTCAATCAATGGGGTGACAATCAGGTGTGAGTGGGCACCCTGTTTTATTTAAAGAACAGGGATCTATCAAAGTCTGCTCTTCACAGCACATGCTTGTGGAAGTGCATCATGGCACGAACAAAGGGGATTTCTGAGGACCTCTGAAAAAGAGTTGTTCTGCATGGAGGAATGGGCCAAAATACCAGCTACAGTGTGTGCCAACCTGCTGAAGACTTACAGGAAACGTTTGACCTCTGTCATTGCCAACAAAGGTTATGTTACAAAGTATTGAGTTGAACTTTTGTTATTGACCAAATACTTACTTTCCACCATACTTTACAATTAAATTATTAAACAAATCCTACAAGGTGATTTCCTGGATTTTTTTCTCATTTTGTCTCTCATAGTTGAAGTGTATCTATGATGAAAATTACAGACCACTCTCATCTGTCTAAGTCGAAGAACTTGCACAATCAGTGGCTGACCAAATACTTTTTTTGCCCCACTGTGTATATATACACATACACATATACACACACACGTGTGAAAAAGTGTTTGCCCCCTTCCTGACTTCCTAGTTTTTGCATGTTTGTCACACTTACGTGTTTCGGAAGAACAAACCAATTTAAAATATTAGTTAAAGACAACACAAGTAAACACAAAATGCAGTATGGTAGACATGCTTTACATTGGCTGGCAGCTAGGAGGCGAACCCTGATCTCCAATGTCAGGGTCCGTTCCTCTAGTGTCGCGCCAACACTGGGCTTAAGCTGACGCGAGCTTACCCTGATCTCCAATGTCAGGGTCCGTTCCTCTAGTGTCGCGCCAACACTGGGCTTAAGCTGACACGAGCTTAAAAGGAATAAGAGGGGCCAACTAAGGAGCCGCACGGAGCATATTCAAACACCAAAGAGCAATATTAAATATAAAACAAAAATAAGGAAAGAATAAAGCCACTAACAACGCTTAGGCAGTGGCGAGTGCGGGGAGAACACAAAAGAAAATGCTCTTTAAAAAAGAAAGCGAACGCTCTCTCTCTGGGTTACGCTCGTCGTTCCTCCAAAGAGAGCGTGAGCGGAGCACCTAGCCTACCGCTCGCTAATGGGGCTAAAGTAGGTTGAGCTTTACCATCAGGTCTGGCAATAAGCGTCCCCACAGAGCCCTGACAGTCTGCTGATGCCAAACGTTGCAGGAACCCTCCATTCTGAGGGAGTTGGGAGCGGTAGCAGGGTCTATGACTGGTCCCACAGAAATAGATGGGACCAGCAGTCCCAGCTGAAACCGGGGAGGGCACCGATGCCAACGGCGATTAGCAACCCCAATACTGGAGGTCCAGGAGCTAATGCCGTGTCCTGGACTAGTCGCACCCTTTTGTTACAGTTTGCCTCTATAAAAACCGGCAAACCGTATTTAACAGAAAATAGCAAAGCTTTAAAACCCAACTGCAGTTAGCTCCAGATGGAAATGGTAAACCAAAATGTATGAATGGATGAATAAAGACATTAAATACACAAAAACAAACTAAAATAAAGCTGTGTCTATATTGGCCAGCAGCTTGGAGGTAAACTCCGATCTCCAATGTCAGGGTCCGTTGCTCTAGCGTCGCGCCAACACTGGGCTTAAGCTGATGTGAGCTTAAAAGGAATAAAAGGTGCCAACTAAGGAGCTGCATGGAGCGGACTCAAATACAAAAGATCGACATTAAATATAAAATGAAAGGAGGGAAAGAATAAAGCCACTGACAGCGCTTAGGTGCGCCGTGGTGAGTGCGGGGAGAACACAAAAGAAAACCCTCTTACAAAAGACCGAACACTCTCTTTCTCTGCGCTGTGCGTGTGCAGATTCCCTAAGATCCCCGAGGCTGCACGAGGCGTGTCATGGTACTCCGGACAGCCATGTCATGAAAAACAGCCTCGGGTGGTGGACACGTGAGATGGGTCACGCTACTACAGACTGCCCGAGCGTGAAACGGACGCGGACGTGAGCACACAAAGCGAGACATGGTACTACCCATCGTCATAGCGTGAAACGGACGCGGAAGTGAACAAGACAGACAACCGAGTGACGAATGAAACTGAGAGCGGCACGGCGTTCCTCCAACATCAGAGCGTGAGTGGGGCACCTAGCCTACTGCTCGGCAACGGGGCTAAATAAGCCCAATAGGGAGGCTGTAACTGAACCAGAGGACATGGGGGACCTGACTGAGCTAAAGCGGGCTCTGAAATAGCAATGCTCACAGGTGTCGCTGATACTGCAATCACGCAGCTTAAGCAGGTCCATGCACGATCGCTCTCACTGTGAGGATCCCGGTGTGTCAGCCAAGCCAATGCTGCCCTCTAGCAACGGCTTGGAGAGATCCCACAGTGCTTAGGGGGTCCTTATATTTCTGAACTTCTTCCATTTAAGAATTATGGAGGCCACAGTGCTCTTGGAAGATTTCAGTGCAACACATTTTTTGTAGCCTTCTCTAGATCTGTGCCTCCACACCACCCTGTCTCTGAGCTCTACAGGCAGTTCTTTCCTCCTCATGGCTTGGTTTTTTATCTGATATGCATTGTTAGCTGTGAGATCTTATATAGACAGGTGTTTGTCTTTCCACATCATGTCCAATCAACTGAATTTACCACAGGTGGACTCCAATCAAGGTGTAGAAACATCTCAAAGACGATCAAAAGACATGGGAGGTCCCCAGAGATAAATTTCAAGAGTCATAGCAAAGGGTCTGAATACTTATGTCCATGTGAAATTTTAGTTTTGCCTTTCCAAAAATAAAAAATTTTTGTTTTCACTTAATCATTGTGGGGTATTGAGTGCAGATTTATGGGGAAAATATATCAACATATTGAAAAAAATGAAATGGTCTGAAGACTTTGCGAATGCATTGTATCTTTGATTCCTTCTCAATGGAAACGCGTCAGAGTTACCTCTCCTTTTAAAGGGGGAGACCCATCTTATTTGAATAATTATTGACCAATTACTATTATTTGTACTGTTGCTAAATTTTGAGAAACTTATTTTTAACCAATTGTCACAATATATCAATCAGTTCAATATCCTATCTCCAGCTCAGTCTGGTTTCAAACCTAATTACTCTACCATCAAAGTTTACTTTGATGTGTTTTCATCCTTTGATAAAAGTCAATTTACAGGTGCAATTTTTATTTATCTCCCCAAGGCTTTTGATATGGTTGATCATTACCTCCTCCTTGAGAAGCTTTATTCTATTGGCCAAAATGATTTTCTTTGGTTTAATGCATACCAGATATCAGTGTGTGGTACTCAATCTGATTATTTAATTATTGTAAAATGTGTTCGACAAAGTTCTATTTTAGGACTAATTGTTTTTTCTATTTTTATTAATGGCTTGCCTCAAATTTGCTCAAATTGCTCTGTTCATCTTTATGCTGATGATGTTGTTATTTATATTTCTAACTCTGACTTATTACTCCAGAATGGCTTACAATTCAAAAATAGTTTCATGACAACAAACTCATAGTGAATAGGATTGTTAGGGTTTTATAATGCAACACAGTCGTTCATATTCCATGGATATGTATATTTATTTTTATGTTGGTTCACCCCTTAGGAAAGTGGATTTGTTTAAATATATTGGACTCACTCATATATTGCAGTTCGCTTTATTGTGTAATTAACTGTTTTATGTTTCCAGTCAGGAAAAGGGTAATTACTCAGTTGATTTGATCTACTACTGATTATCCTGATACTGTTCATCAGAACACCTATGACATTTATCTAAGGCCTCTTAATGTGGTATGAAATTCTCTGTGTAGATTTGTTTTGAGGTGTCCTTGTAGAACTCACCATTGTTTTATGTATAAATCACTTAAACAGTTGCAGCCCAAAGCAAGAATACAGTTTCACTGGATAGTTTATTTTTATTTGTGTTTACTTTGATTGTCCTTACCATTTGAAACAGTTTATTGTTCATGTAGATCATCTCATCCACCCAGACATATGCAATACAGGTTTTTCTTTGTCCCTAGGATTTTTAAAGTAGTAGGTCATTCCAGTACAAAGTTCCTTTGGAATCATTTTCGTCTTTTTTGAACACTTTTAAGTCATTACACTGTTTCAGGAAATCTTTACTTATCTTAAAACAGATTGTTTATGTTTTTAATCCGGGCACTTTCAATTTTCAGTCTCTGTAATATATACTGCCTGGCCAAAAAAAAAAGGACATCACCTGGATATAACTGAGTAAATAGGTAAGAGCCTCCCATCAGATAATTACTGCATTGGTGTTTATGTTTCAGCTGGCAACAAGTTATTTAACCCTAACTGATTCAGTGAGTAGCTTCTCATTTGTCGAAAGACACATCCTGTGGTTGTGGAAAAGATGTTTCAGAAGGGTCAAACTATTGGCATGCGTCAAGCAGATAAAACATCTAAGGATATTGCAGAAACTACTAAAATCGGATTAAGAACTGTCCAACGTATTATTAAAAAGTGGAAGGACAGAGGGGAAACATCATCTTTGAAGAAGGAATGTGGTTGGAAAAAAAATCTTGAATGATCGTGATCTGTGATCACTTAAACGTTTGATGAAATCAAATCGTAGAAAAACAACAGTGGAACTCAGGGATATGTTTAATAGTGAAAGTAAGAGCATTTGCACACGCACAATGCAAAGGGAACTCAAGGGACTGGGACTGAACAGCTGTGTAACCTTAAGAAAACCACTTGTCAGTGAAGCTAACCAGGAACAATGGCTTCAATTTGCCAGGGAGCATAAAGATAGGATGCTGGAGAAATGGAAGAAGGTCATGTGGTCTGATGAGTCCAGATTTACCCTGTCTGATGAGTGATGGGCGCATCAGGGTAAGAAGAGAGGCGACTGAAGTGATGCACCCATCATGCCTAGTGCCTACAAGCCTGTAGGAGCGGTGCTATGATCTGGGGTTGCTGCAGTTGGTCAGGTCTAGGTTCGGCAAAGTTATGCGCCCAAAGAATGAGGTCAGCTGACTACCAGAATATACTGAACGACCAGGTTATTCCATCAATGGATTTTTTCTTCCCTGATGGCACGGGCATATTCCAGGATGACAATGCCAAGATTCATTGGGTGCAAATTGTTAAAGAGTGGTTCAGGGAGCATGAGACATCATTTTCACACATGCATTTGCCACCTGAACCACACTGAGAACCTTTGGGATGTGCCGGAGAAGACTTTGCGCAGTGGTCCAAATCTCCCATCATCAATATAAGATCTTGTGGAAAAATGAATGCAATTCTGGACAGAAAAAACTGTGACATTGCAGAAGCTTGTGGAAATGATGCCACACGAATGCGTGCCATAATCAAATCTAAAGGCAGTCTAACGAAATATTAGTGTGTGTGTGTATCCTGTTTTTGGCCAGTGTTGTTTTGATTGCTTTAATTATACTGGCTGCTGATGCAATTGATTATTACATTGGTACATTGGTTCTCGTTGTTAATCTGTTTCAGAAGGCTTGTTGAGAACCAAAAATGACGAATACGTGAGATACTGGCACTGCTGTACTGCTCAACTTAAAAGCTGTTCTCTAAAGAGGAATGATCACATGCTGTTTTTCAACAAGACAAATGTTCCTGCTCACACTGCTAAACCACCAAGACGTGTCTTGAGAACAAGTCCATCCGGCTCATGGTTTGGCCTGGTCAGAATGTAGATTTGAACCCTATACAGAAAAAAATGGCCTGGAATGCAGTGATGCCCCCTGATGCTTCAGCTTCACATTTGCCTCCAGAGTGAATGACTCATCATCTGAATTGAATTTTTTGAAGACTTGTTGGAAGTATGGATGAGCAATATGACTATATTTTATCATTTCATTAGGGCGGTATGGCCAAAAATTTGTATCACTGCATTTTTAACAATTCTACTGGTGTCACAGTATATCATGATATTCTTTGTCACGGGGGGGTTGTTGGGGGGGAAGGGGATAACGGGCTTTATATATATATATATATATATATTTTTTTATTTATTTATTTATTTATTTATTTGTTTAGTTATTACAGATTCACCGAAAAACGATAGCAGTTGCTGCTGGCTTGTGCCTGACTCTAAAGCTTTAGCTGTAGCCTCTTTGACTTTGTTTGTTTTGTCAAACTCTGCATACTCAGTGGGGTGCTGTTTTAAACGTCTTATTAATTCTTTTATTCCGATCGTTTTCAGGGTTGAACCCTCACAGCTTATTTTTACCATGTATGTAATCCAGGCAGCAGACTGCAAAAGTTTCCATGCCGGAGATGTGGTTGTGTTCAAAATGGATAACAAAGCCCTTAGTAGTGTCCCTACTCCATCAATCAGTAATGCGGTACTTAGAGAGACTATCTAGTTGACTAGCTAAGCAAACCCTTAAACAAACCATTGAGTGCCTGAAACTTTAATTCATAATTTAGTTCAGGCCAGTTCATAATTCAAAGTTAGTAAAAGCACTGTTCTGTTCATGTGGTTGACTGGCAGAGTATCACACTAAAACCGGCCGAGTCCGTTATACATGTAACTAATGAAGGCTTTAATTACTATAAGGTTTTCTTCGCCCCACAAAATTACACAAATCAGAATGCACGAAACAGTTGCCGAACGTAAAGTGATTTTATTGTGCAATCTGCAACGTCTTCAAGACAGAGCTTGAGAGAGGTGCCTATTTTTGGCTGATGTATTTTTGCTCCAGTAAGACACACCTCGAATTCAGTGGATTAATCATTACTGTGAATCAGTCTTGAGAGTTACTGCGTTCATAATGTGGTTCTTCTTTTGCATCGCCGATCTCACTTCATAATCCAGTGCTGTGTTCTGTTCTTTCATCTGACGGAGGCTTTCCCAGCTGTTAACAGGCTGTTTCTAGGCTGTGATGTATGTTATGCTATCCGGATAGCGAGCTTTACCCAGCATGCTGTTTGGTGATGTTGTTCTACTCAGAGCTCAGCAGCACTTCTAGCGGCCAAAAACATTCTATAATTTGCTGCCTATTTGTTAGAGCTGTGTTTCTGCTATGGAGGTATATGAAAATGCATACCGTATGGGAAATGAACACCGGTTAACACCAGCCCTACATATAATAATACATTTTGTTATGGTGCTATACAATATCCTTTTCTGGGCATATCGAGGATATCATCAGTGCTTAAAAAGACACGTAAGACAAGTAAGTTTTTAAGAATTTTGCCTGCGATCACATGTATCGTGATAAATATTGTGCATTGTAAAAATGTCTTTTAAATATTATGATACAATATTTTTACGATATTGCACACCCATATTTGGAAGACTGGTGTCCAAAAAGTTAGATGACTCAGCTGGATATTCACGTGCCACAGAGTGAAGATTCACATACACATTCACAATTTGACAAAAAAATAGGTATGAATGAAAACAACAAACAAATTGTATTTGGACTTCTAAGTTTATTTTTGGACTGCTAATATTTATTTTAGTGACATATCTCTTGTCTCTATCGATCTTCCTGTCACAACCCTCCTCATTTCATCTGGGCTTGTGACCAGCAAAGAAACAGGAGTCCCCAGAGAAAACCCATACAGACACAGGGAGAACCTGCAAACACCAGACAGACAGGGATCTACAGAGTCCTGGACTGGGAATCGAACAAGGGCTTGTACAGAGCTATGTTGCAACAGAGCTAACCAGCTGCACTTAAATTACCTAATTGTGCAGGCAGTAATGAGATGAACAGTTTGGGACTTTTTAATACCACCATACCTGAATCTATTAAGCCTACAATGCCACGTGGAAACTGCAAATATCACAGGTTGCTTATTTTGGTACTGAAGTGAAGGTCTTCAGCAAGACAGCTTGTGTTCACCTTTCTGTAGGACCACTGGTGAGACCCAACTCAGAGAGAAGGTTGCTAGGTGTTTCTAACTGCATGTTTTCTCATTAGCAACAAAAAAGGATCCTCAGACAATGGCCATGGGAAAAGCATGCAGCAAAAATACACCACACCCCTGTGTTTTCTTTAAGCAAAAATACTTTAGCATTGCATTGTATCATTGCAAAGACTGAAGAAAAACTGACAGCTTTTCAAATATTGTACTGGCAGGAATGTTTGCGCATTTAATAAATATATTGGAAAAATGCCACGACATCTTGATAGTACGCACATTCACTATTTAGCTGCAGTTGATTCAGCAGCAGCAGAATATAATATAAATAACACCATGTAACAATTTTCAAAAAAATTTTTGTTCCCAGTTGTTAAGTGTTTTCCTGATTGTTTGTACCCTAAATGAATAGAAAAAAGTTATTATTCCTGTAAAACTTTGCTTTTGTGGTCAGCACAATGATATTTTGAAATTGATCTATTTTTAAGGATATTCGCCATATTTCAAGATACTTAAGAAGCTTCTGGAATTGTGAGAACTATCAAGAAGTTTTTCTATAACTGTCCAAAATTATCTAGAACTTTCTGGGACTGTACAAAATTGTAGGTAGCTGGTATAACTACAGTTATATAGGGCCAGTATAGCCC
Organism: Ancistrus triradiatus; assembly: GCA_025084515.1. Taxonomy (NCBI): domain Eukaryota; kingdom Metazoa; phylum Chordata; class Actinopteri; order Siluriformes; family Loricariidae; genus Ancistrus; species Ancistrus triradiatus. Next base: position 29,803 of record JAJAGP010003062.1, read on the forward strand.
TTCCTGAGAGACGGAGAGACATGATCTAATTGATTGGGTTTGCATAGTAAGTGGGGCAACAGCCATCACAGACAAAGGAGAATTGACCTAGACAGACAGGTGTGAATTCATTCTCTATTCAGATTCTGATAACGACAGTATTCACACTTCACCCCACACCCATTACAGGAGGAGCTTAGGAAGGACCACTACTCTTTCAAATGTTATATATTGTGTGTTACTCTGCTACCGGGTGATCAGTCTTCCTTTTTCCTTACAGTACACAGCAACTTAGTCAATTTAGATGGCATCAAGAGGTTGCATACATCCAGCAGACGCATTTTGCTATGTATGTGGCCATTTTATAAAACTAAGAGCGAAAAAGTACTCTGTGGAAGCATCTGCTAAGATGTGTGAGGCCTACAAAGCATACTTCGGCATGCCTGTTGGTGACCTGTTTCTATAATAAAAATTCATAATTTTCGTTGCCGTGGTCACAAAAGCGAAGTTTATGATGAATGTAAGCAATTTTTAATTTGTTTTAGACATAAGCAATTGGAATATAACATTAAAAAGCTGGGAACAAAACTTGTGTTACATAGTGTAATCTATGGTCAATTCATTACAGGACAAAGGTAGACGACGCATACCGCTTGTTCAGATTTCTTCGCCAATATTAGATTTAGTCAGCACACACCTACTGAGTGTACTCTATTGCTACCTAGGAAAGACACCTGGGAGTGTGAAGCATAACACATGCTCTCTCCGGATATGTCAAGGCAACCGAACTGGTAAACTCCAGAAAGCTAAAAAATGTGTAAAACACAACTAAATATAACAACAAGAAAAAACATTACTGTGGTTAAATCAAACAACATTAAAGTGAAACTATTTTCACCTTTGATAATTTACACAAGTCAATTTAATAATGTGTTGCAACTGTTGACAGATTATTTTAAAACATGAACACTTTCCTTTTAAGTAATTAAAATTTCATGAAACACTTAAACTAATCTCAAAGTCCAAATTCCCACCAGCATGACATTATTACTGTAGAAATGTGAATGGGACTGATGTCACAGTTGCAGGAATTCCAATCTGACAAATCAGGTTGTTCAGGATGCATTGCCACAAACAGGTATGCGTCAGGTGTCAGTATCTTGTCAGAAAGTGTCACAAACTTAAACATTCCAGTCAATATAATTTTTCTGTTCACACTATCAATCAAATCCATCAAGCCAGAGCGAAGACAAAACTCCTGGCAAAGTAAGTGCCACAGATTCACAACCAACAATGGAATGGCACACAAATAAAATGCTTAATTTTGTTTTGAATGTAATAGTGAGGAAAATAAATACATATACGCACCAAAAGCAAACTGAAAATGGAGCTAAATAGCAACAGCATTACATTTTCAGAAATTACAGTTCTATTCAGTTATATTTTGTTACAGTGTACAAACAGAGATGACAGAATTAACTGACCTGTTCTTCAGATTAAAGCTGAACTCAAATGACTTCCCTACTAAACTATTTGACCATACTAAACATGGTTATAAGAGGGAAAAACACTACTCAGCAGTGGGAGAAGTGAAACAGCTGAGCCAAAGTTCACTGCACAAAGTGATAAAGATTCAGGCTGTCATTATTAAAATTAGGAAACACATAACAAAAATGCTTTGCTAAATGAGTTTTTTTTTACAACAAACACCACCGTACAAAAATCACAAACTATTATGTGTTGTTGTGTACTCAGAGAACCCGTCATCAACTTGTATCAGGTTTCTGCCAGCGTGACACTAGTTCTGGAACTGGAAAGAGCTGCTATAGTAAGCAGTTAAGCTATATTAAGTCTGGAATATTTATTTCTGGAATGTTTCTTATACAAAAATATGTAGTGCATACCCTTTGCCGTATGAATCTATTATCTAGGACAAAGCCATGTCAAGGCGGTTAGATTTTCTTTGGTAATCCTGAGAAGTATGTATTTAACACAGTAAGCACACCAAACACAGAACAAGCACAAATCTAAAACCGGAAAGTAGCTGTGGTTTTCAGCACTGTTAACAAAAGAGAGTAGTAACAAGCCTTTTGCTCACTTACAGAGACTGTGATTTCACACGTAGACTGGTAACAGCAGGTGTACCCCAAGACGAACAGAGTAAAGGAAAAAAAAAACTACTCTAAATTCATTTGCCAAGAATTAAGTCCTTGGAAGCAACAGTCTTTTAAAAAGTCATTTGCAAACGCCACTGGTTTCTTTTTCTCTTTTAATCATCAGGAAAGAACAATGTTGCCTAACCAGCTCTGGGAAACTCCTACATTTTAAGCGTTGGTGTCCAGTTCAAACAAAATTGTCAAGAAAGCACCGGCCATACTGAAAACACATGTTAAATATTTCGCATGGGTTGGGGGGTGGGGTTAATGTGTCCATATCAGTCCAATAAGTTTCAACTCAAAACTAAAGACAGGTGTTTATCCCCTACAGACAGGAAAATGAACCAATAAAGGACAAGATCAAATCTGAACAAAATGGCTTAGTATGTGAATCATGCTCAAGTGTCCAACCACATCGGAATTGCCCCAAGTGTTAGGTTTTTTCATTTTTATTTCTAATATATATGTAATCTATCAACACTGAACAAAAACCTCAATAAAATTTTATGCCAGCAGTCTTAAACAAGGAGATTTTGAGGACCTCAGAAACAGTTGTTGATGCTCATTAGGCTGGAAAAGGTTAAAAAACATCTCTGAAGAGATTTCACTCTACCATTACACAGCCATACAGATGGTGTAGAAAGGGATGAAATTCAAGACCATTTGAACCGTCTCCAGGAATACTTAACCAAGAAAGATCCCAAGAGCAAGGTGTGTAATAGTCAGAAAGGACATAAGCAAGTAAGCTTCTAAGCAACTAAAGGCCTCGTTCATATTGGCTAATGTTAATGTTCATGAGTCCACCATCGGGAGAACATTGAACAACCATGGTGTGTTCATGGCCGGGTTTCAAGGAGAAATCCACTGCTTAAAAAAAAAAAACACTGCTGCCTGTCTGCCGTTCTCTAAAATAATGTGGACAAATACTTGTGTGGGTGAATGAGACCAAAACTTTAAAGTTTAAAAGGAAAAAAAAAAAAGACATGTGACACATGGTGGAGGTAGTATCATGGTTGTGGGCCTGTTTTGCTGCTTCTGTACAAGTACTGCGTATTATCATTGTTAGAACAATGAAACAGTATAATATTCTGTCACAATTCTTTAATTGGGTTATCTTTATCTACTTTAAGACTCAGGTTAGAAAAACCATATTTACATAGAAATTATACATACATACATTATACATAGAATTGTACAGGGTTCACAAACACACACATATACATATACATATACATATATATATATATATATATATATATATATGAAATACAGCCTAGTGGTTAAGGAACTAGACTCTGGGCCACAAGGTCAAGGGTGCAAATCACACCTCTGCCAAGCTGCCACTGTTGGGTGATTAAGCAAGACCCTTACACCCACGATTGCTTGGATTGTAAGACTGTACGAATTGTAAGTCGCTCTGAATAAGGGCGTCTGCTAAATGCTGTAAATGTAAATACTAGTTCAGACAATGGAATACATTGAACTCAAAAAATCCTACAGAAATCTCCTACTTAGAAAGATGACAGAGGTCTGTACTGTAAGTTGAGAGACAAAATGAAAAAAAAAAAGTCCAGGAAATCACATCGTAGGATCTTTAAAGAATTTAATTGTAAATCATGGTGGAAAATAAGTATTTGATCACCCACAAACAAGCAAGATTTCTGGCTCTCACAGACCTGTAACTTCTTCTTCAAGAAGCTCTTCTGTCCTCCACCTCGTTATCTGTATAAGAGACACCTGTCCAAACAGTCAGACTCCAAACTCAACCATGGCCAAGAACAAAGAGCTGTCGAAGGACACCATGAAGAAAATTGTAGACCTGCACCAGGCTGGGAAAAGTGAATCTACAATAGGCAAGCAGGTTGGTGTGAATAAATGAACTGTGGGAGCAAATGTAAGAAAATGGAAGACATACAAGACCATTGATAATCTCCCTCGATCTGGGGCTCCAAGATCCCATCCCATGGGGTCAAAATGATCATGAAAACGGTCAGCAAAAATCCCAGAACTACACGGAGGGACCTGATGAATGACCCGCAGAGAGCTGGGACCAAAGTAACAAAGGCTACCATCAGTAACACACTACGCCGAGAGGGACTCAGATCCTGTAGTGCCAGGCGTGCCCCAATGCTTAAGCCAGTACATGTCCAGACCCGTCTGAAGTTTTCCAGAGAGCATATGGATGATCCAGAGGAGGATTGGGAAAACACCATGTGGTCAGATGAAACCAAAATAGAACTTTTTAGTAAAAACTCAACTGGTCGTGTTTGAATGCTGAGTTACATCCCAAAAACACCATACCTACTGTGAAGCATGGGGGCGGAAACATCATGCTTTGGAGCTGTTTTTCTGCAAAGGGGACAGGACGACTGATCCGTGGTTAAGGGAAGAATGAATGGGGTCATGTATCGTGAGATTTTAAGCCGAAACCTCCTTCCATCAGAGCATTGAAGATGGAACGTGGCTGGGTTTTCCAGCATGACAATGATCCCAAACACACCGCTCGGGCAACAAAGGAGTGGCTCCGTAAAAAGCATTTCAAGGTCCTGGAGTGGCCTAACCAATCTCCAGACCTCAGTCCCATAGAAAATGTGTGGAGAGAGTTGAAAGTCCATGTTGTCCCAAAACATCACTGCTCTAGAGGACATCTGCATGGAGGAATGGGCCAAAATACCAGCTACAGTGTGTGCCAACCTGGTGAAAACTTACAGGAAACGTTTGACCTCTGTCATTGACAACAAAGGTTATGTTACAAAGTATTGAGTTGAAGTTGCGTTATTGACCAAATACTTATTTTCCACCATAATTTACAATTAAATTCTTTAAAAATCCTACAATGTGATTTCCTGGATATTTTTTCTCATTTTGTCTCTCATAGTTGAAGTGTACCCATGATGAAAATTACAGACCTCTCTCATCTTTCTAAGTAGGAGAACTTGCACAGTCGGTGGCTGACTAAATACTTTTTTGCCCTACTGTACGAGCTGTTAAGTAAGGTCACAATGTGTCCATCTGATCATGAGTATCAGACGAGTGCAGCACAACCTAGAAGTAAATTACATTTTTTTTGTTGATCCCAGATTAATCTGTTAACACAATGAATCATATCCCAAGGCTTAAGTTTATTAGAGTACATTCTTTGAATAGTGCTAGTTATGGCTGGTTGTGGTTTACAGAGGTGTGAGAAAAATTTTCCCTCTTCCTGATTTCCTAATTTTTTGCATGTTTGTCACACACCTGTGTGAAAAAGTGATTGCCCCCCCCCGCATTAAAGCACAACTTAACTATGGTTTATCACACCTGAGTTCTCTAGCCACACCTGTTCCTGATTATTGCCACACCTGTTCTCAATCAGGACATCACTTACATAGGACCTGCCTGACAAAGTGAAGTACACCAAAAGATCCTTAAAAGCTACACATCATGCCGAGATCCAAAGAAATTCAGGAACAATTGACAAAGAAAGTAATTGAGATCCATCAGTCTGGAAAGGGTTAAAAGACCATTTCTAAAAGCTTTGGGACTCCAGCGAACCACAGTGAGAGTCATTATCCACAAATGGCGAAGACATGGAACAGTGGTGAACCTTCCCAGGAGTGGCCGGCCGGCCAAAATTACCCCAAGAGTGCAGCGGCAACTCATTCAAGAGGTCACAAAAGACCCCACAACAACATCCAAAGAACTGCAGGCCTCACTTGCCTCAGTTAAGGTCAGTATTCATGCCTCCACCATAAGAAAGAGACTGGGCAAAAATGGCCTGCATGGCAGAGTTCCAAGATGAAAACCACTGCTGAGCAAAAAGAACATTAAAGCTCATCTCAATTTTTCCAGAACACATCTTGATGATCCCCAAGACTTGGACTGAAGAGACAAAAGTTGAACTCTTTGGAAGGTGTGTGTTAAATCTGCCGTAAAAGTAACACAGCATTTCAGAAAAAGAACTTTATATATATATATATATATAATGTGTGTGTGTATGTGTATATATATATATATATATATATATATATATATATATATACACATACATACACACTAATATAGTCATATTAGTATGTATGACTACGTACTCCTGTTCTGACGCCTGCAGAGTATGCTACAAAAGTATATAAACACTCATTCCAAATAGTCGTTTATTAAGAATTATATTATATTATGTTATGTATAATTAATGTAAAATGAATTACCAACGAATTACTTTTTTTTCTTGAAGTTTCTTGTTTATTCTTGTATCTTAAAAAAAAAAAAATCAGAACGTTCACTCTGACTCTACTCTTCTTTTTGGATAGAAAGTAGGAGGAAACTTTTTTTAAATCTAGGGCCTGTCGTCCTGAATTTCTTTTTCTTTTTTGAATGTGTTGCATTGCCTCCTTAGGCGGCTTAGATGATAATATTCAAATTTCAGTGCATTACTTTATGTCTTTACTTAATGTTGTATGTGCATACCGTGTGTAGGGGTTAAAGCTACAGAAAAGAGAACACCTACTTTATTTGGGCTCCTTTATTTCATCTCCTTCATTTCATCCACACTTGAGTTGAGCCTAGCACAGTTCTCAGCTCCTATCAAAGATATTCCTTGTAGTCCCAATAAAGCCTCACGATGAGCTGACTTCCTGGTGTTCCTGTGTGTTCTTCGAGGCTACCGTATAACGAATGGCTTTCATTGTTCAGAAACTGAAAACGCATGCAAAGTCAAGCTGTGCTGTCTCTAAAGCTACCAAGTCCAAACATCTCGTAGTGCTATGTGGCAAAATCAATACAGAAAACCCCATCATCGTCAGCTGCTAGTCACAGAACTGGCAACATAGATAATATAGCTTCTAGACTTTCTACTGTTTTCCGTTGCTGTCACGTCACGGGTTCTATGTTTTTACTAAATGTGCCATTTAGTATGTATAACATGATTAGGTAGTTGGACGCTACACGTTAGTGGGTTTTTCCAATCACCAATCCGGCATAAGCACTTTAATGCGTAAAATAATACCTTAATAAACCGCCGAATCGAAATCGGTTGACGCACTTGGAGGTGTGTTTTAAAAGCAGTCATCAAACATAAACGATGCTTAAGATTACGACTAAGAATCAGATACGTATAACAAAAGCTTTATAGTTACCAGAGAGCTTACAAACAACGACAGCTGTTACAAATCACATGAACTTACTTCACTTACCTGTGTAGAAGCTTTTTCGCGTGAATCCTCATATGCTCATCTTAGTTCATATATAACTAACAAAAAGCACGGGGACCAAATACCGGCCATAAAAATGAGCTGGTGAAGTATTTTTTGGTAGCTATAAGGCATAAATCTACTCTTTAACGCGGTGTACAAAAGTTCGTGAGGGACTAGGTTCAGAAGTAGCTACTCCACAGCTGTATGAACTTCTCTGGCAGAAATCTCATTTATAGTGAATTAAACATTTGCCTTGTCGCCAGAACTCGAATCTATATTACCCTCTTTAGCTTAGCAGTAGCGCTAACTAGCTAAATGGGTGCTACATTCCAGTAGTTGTTTGTATTATGCAACCATCGACTTCCTCTTGCCATTTCCCCTAGCTGGTTCTTTCATTACTGCATCAAGCTTCTGTCGTACAAAAGAAGCATTTGGTTTATAGCCCAGTTATAATTCATTATCATTAACAATACGACCCCAGAAACTCACAGATACGAACGAATAATGCATGAAGGGATGGAAATTATACAAAATGCACACATGAATAAACGTTATGAATAAATGAACAGATTAATGAATGGAATATTTTGCACAATTCGTACAACGTTAGTTTACAAATGCTTTTATTTTACTTTTTATTTGTAATATTAAGATCCACTCCAACAAAGTAGTTAAATCAATCTGCCCTGCTCAAATATATTGGCGCATTAGCTTGCTAAGAAACAGACAGAACAAACAAATTGTGCATTATTGTACAGACAGAGCAGTTTGCTACCAAAAAAGGCTACTTTGAATAAACCTTCTCAAAATTTTACGTTTTACTTTGTTGCGTTTGTCTATGGTCAGAAATGATGTTACTGATTGGTTGTGTTTGAAAAGTAATATCATATAGTTGTTCTGCCGACTGTTTAATCAAGAGCCACTGTAGTATTGTTCCATCACTGGTTCCATTTCAATGCTGTGTTCTAACACTAATGGCTACATCATGTCCCTCAGTAAACTGCTGACCGTCATGGACAATGCTGACCATCCTCTGCATAGTGCCATCATTATTAAAAACGAGTTCTCACCATAAATGGGATACCCAATCAGCTAGCCTTATGATTTATATATGACAGGAGGCACTGGAGGGAGATTCCCAGCCATACAGGACATTCATCATGACTGTTGCATCAAAAATTGCAAAAGATCATAAAAAGACCCCTACACTCAGGGCACAGTTGATTCAGCCCACTACCATCTGGAACAAAGTACAGAAGCATTGAAGTACAGACTTGAGGCTTCTTTTTACCATCAAGCAATTAGATTCCTAAACTCTAAGTGAAAAGCAATAGCCGTACAGTATTTTATACAATGGCACTACAGCCTAATACTACAATGTGCAATACTCTTTATATTTGATCATCTGTACCATTTTGTCTTGTATTGTCTGTGTTGCAATGATTAAATAATTCAAATTAATTTATTCAGTTCCACTTAATCCTGGTCAGGGTCGCGGGAAAGCCGGTGCCTAGTTGAAATAGAATATTAAAGCTGGGCCTAACCATGGGTTTTTCTATGCACTAAAAGCACAGTGAATCCTGATTTAATGTAATCCTAGTGGTGTTGACTCTTTCTGTGTTTGTAAATTCTCCTGCAATAGACATGCTCACCTATGCAATGCAAATTTCACGATAGCAATCCTAACCAGGATAATGGGCTTGAATGGGGGGAAAAATTATGTGTAAAATTACAGGTTGCAAGAAATTAGGCTGTCTAACAAGGAATAAGAGATTTGATGTTTGTTTTAAAGAAAAAAAATCATGTGTAAACATACAACAGTGACATTTATTGCACAATATTCCCATAAAATTGGGAAAGAATAAAATATTAAAGGTCATGATATGTACAAACGAATGGTGAAAAACTTAACAAAATATACAAGTTACATGAACCAAGACATGCTCTGCTAAATAATTTAAGTGTGATTACATAATGATTATATATAAACACATGTTCAAGGAGACAATGATGAAAATATATGAATAACCAAGAAACATTTCTAACAAAAGCCTTGGATCTTATTCCCTATTACAGCTTGCAAAATAACCTATGCAAAGCCTTTGTACATTTGATGTTACATATTCATTAAGACTGAGATGCACAGCATTACTTCAAGACAAAAAAAATTTAATTGAGTTACAAACTGTTGGTTCAATATTATTAAAAAATGTTATTTAGAGGAACCTTTATTGCTGTCCAAGCACAGCACAATCAGATTTAAACAATATTTGCCATTTCATCCCTTTAAGAGTAAACATTATGACCACTCAGCTGCTGAGTGTTCATTGCATCAATTCTCAGCATTTTTCAAATCAAATGAATAAGTAGTTTAAAGATGTTTAAAATCTCTTCATAACATACAGCGTTATTTGAGCTTTACTTAGAGACCAACTTTAACATAATGTTTCAGCCAGTGAAGATGTTCTGTGAAAATCACCTACAATTATCTGAGGTAGTACTGTACCAATGAAATTTTCTCCACCTCTTTCTACGACTGCCATTACATTTCAGAGGGATCATGATTGCGAGAAAACAATGTAAACAAAAGGAAAAGTAACATTTGTACTGAATAAGAGTAACAAAATTACAGCTGATCATATCCAATAGCTGAGTTTTATCCTACTGATTGGTGTACGTACTTTTTTAGATGTTCCATAAAACTAAAATTACACCTTCTCTCTTTGATTATTCTTTGAGGTTTCCTTGTTAATTCAGGGCACAATGAATAGGGTTTAAAACATATGACCTGTTTATAAAAATACAATCAAATCTGTCAACAAAATGTTCAATCATTTATGAGACATTTGAGTCATCTGTGGCATTTTCCCAATTCTTCAGTACCTCTACTGCCAACTTGTGGCTGGGAGTCTAATTTTGTGTTCTGCTGACTAAGTCTGATCATCTTCCTTAGGACCCAAAGCTGCTTCAAAAGGATTGCTTCAAGATTGTCCAAAATTTTAAACTAAACTGCTTCTGCCATTACAGAAGTGGAGAAGTTTCCATATATCTCCGTGTTGTCTACAGCAGTATTTGGGCCACGTACGGTGAATGTGTGCTAGCAATGGCAGCCAACAAAGGCAGATCACTAGACTCGATCCTGGAGGACAAGAGAAAAATGGAGAGCATTTGAAATCAAACAGTTGGCTCCTTTTATACAGCAACAATATTAGTATCATTGCTATATTCAGCTGGGTGTTGCACATGTTAACGTTGTTTACAGGAGTAGTCTTTCAATAAAATATAAAGATAAAAAGGTTTTAAGTCACTTACACACTAACATCAAACATAAGATAGGAGTTGTCTTGAGTTGATTTTAGTCACACATTAATAAATGATGCATCACACTCACACACACACAGAAATAAATAGAAGAATCCTCACCCTAGAACCATTCCTAGCTCTTTGACATGCACCCTGGTCTGTCCTTTAAGGTACTCTGCAAGCATTTTGCTCTTGAAGTAGAGCTCCTGGAGTCGGTCCTCTAGATGCATAATGCACTGTGAGGTGAAGAGAAGAAAGTATAATGATTTAGAAAAGTGCAAAAACGCTCATTTTCATACTCCGTCTGGAGGAAACCCAGAGGAATTGGCTGTTGGATCACCAACCAAGCAGACTGCAGTGTTGGTTGGTGTATGTTGTGCTGGTATGAGTGATCCACTCATACCAGCACAGCACGCTAACACTGTGGTAGCCTAGTGGTTAAGGTACAGGACTATGGACCAGAAGGTCCAGGGTTCAAATCAAAATAGATCTCTGCCAAGCTACCATTGTTGGGTCCTTGAGCAAGGCCCTTAACCCACAATTGCTTGGATTGTAAGACTGTATCAACTGTAAGTTGCTCTGGATAAGGGCGTCTGCTAAATGCTGTAAATGTAACACCATGTCAGTCTGAATCATTGCAGTGCTGAGAATGAGCCACCACCCAAACAGTACCTGATCTGTGGTGGTTCCATTAGAGAACAGAGTAATGGGGACTAATAAAGTATGCAGAGGATCAGATGGACTACAATCTGTAACTGTAGAACTACAAAGTGCATCTATATGGCAAGTGCAACTGAAAAAGGACTGAAATGACTGTAGAAACAAGGAGGTGTACCTAATAAAGTGATCAGTGAGTGCTTATTATAGCAAATGATGTACAGGGTTCAATATGTACATTTGATGTAGAAAGAATAACTATTCACAGTTAATAATAGGCCTTAAACAGTAATACTAATTACTCACCAAAATAGAAATGTATATTGCTTGCTTTAAATGTCAGAAACAAAATTAGATACAATATCTCAGTAGTCAACCTTACAACTAGTCAATTTTTCTCACATGTCTAAATTGGTCATACACTCCCTGCACCTACATCACTGCACTGGAAAAAAGGAAAAAACAAACTAACAAAAAGTCAAACCAAGCACCAAGGTGATGAAATTCCATGTTTTATATATTTGCATTTTGGCATTTTATTGGGGAACATCTAGGGACAGTTCAACCAATACTGCTGATGTAATTAATCAAAACTACTGCTTCTGTTTTAGCAACTGTAGGACAGCCCCCAAAAAACAAACAAACATCAAAAAGAGTTCACTCACAAAATTGGGGGACATGTTGAGACGGTAGAGCTGGTACGTGGAATTCAACAGATTTGAAACTAGGTTTGAAACGAGCACTTCTTGTCCTAGTTTGTTTTCTGCAGCACGTCTCTGGCTGCTGGCTACCTGCACCGTCCATCTGTCTGTATCTGCAATAATGCAGACAGCCTCAGCAATAGGCTCATCCAACACAGGATGCTGCAAAGCAAGTGAGAAAATGTGTTTTGTTGGCATCTTCACAATAAAAATCTACAGTATGAACATAGTACATTGTTGAAGCATTTTCTAAAACACAACCTAAAAACACAACACAGTGATTACACACATCAGTTTCTGTGGTTATAACCACAGGATGCTCAGGCTGCAAGTACAAAGTTCTAGGAAAAAAAACACAGCTTAAATAAAATGCAGTATTATATTTTCAGGATTTTGATTACACAGAACCATGTGAAACAGAGAAACTGAACAGTACACAATTTATGCTAGCTGTTGAACATACAAATACATCACAAACAAACAAGCCTTAATATAAAGTGGTTTGCAAGCTGTACAAAAAAGGCTTTTTCTCGTCCTTCCTCACACCAACTATGGGTGCTTATAGGTAATGAAAAGAAGATGCAGTAAGATATTTGTGCTTGCAAGCTTGACTTACAATTTACTAAAATGCACATTCGTACACGCCACAAGGTGTGTATCACCTCTAATGATTATATCTCTCTAAACATTTTCAGCTTGTAATCAGGCATATATTTCAAGTGTACTGAAATAGAAGGTGGTATTAACAGAAATATAATCATGTAGGAAAAAAGGAATGCCTATTTGGAAAACACCATATAGTTCAAATATAAAAGATCACAGAAATGTGAAAACATACTTGAATAAACACTATTTATAAACTTTCATGTAAGCAATTAATAAACAATTAATCAAACATGTTCTTTGAATGTTGGAGGCAACTGAAAGTACCTGGAGTAGACCCAGACTGACACAGGGAGGACATGCAACTCAATCCAGTCAAACAGACTAACAAAAAGTAAAAACAAAACAAAACAAAACAAAAAGTAATAAAATAAAAAGTTCTGCATTAAAAAGATATTCTATTGAACTGTAGGGTGTTTTTTAGAGCTCTATAGACCACTGTCTGAAAGTCCCAATGAATTCTTGTGCTGCAGCAGACAAGATGATTAAAATAATGACTTTAAAACCTAATAAATGCACTCTGATTGGAGAATTGATTCACATATGCATAATATGCTTCTATCGGATATATTACATTGGTACTGCTGATTTTAGTCAATAATATACAGTATATATACACACACACACACACACACACACACACACACACACACACACACACACACACACAATGCATTCAGAAAGTCTACAGGCCTGGACAGAAATGATGGTACCCCTGAAAAATGTGACCAAAGGGACATGTTAAATCAAGGTGTGTTCAGTAATTAGCATCACAGGTGTCTACAATCTTGTAATCAGTCAGTGGGCCTATATATAGGGCTTCAGGTAGTCCCTGTGCTGTTTGGTGACAAGCTGTGTACCACACTCAACATGGACCAGAGGAAGCAAAGGAAAGAGCCGTCTCAGGACATTAGAAAGAAAATTCTAGACAAGCATGTTAAAGGTAAAGGTTATAAGACCATCTCCAAGCAGCTTGATGTTCCTGTTACTACAGCTGCATATATTATTCAGAAATTTAAGACCCATGGGACTATAGCCGACATCCCTGGACGTGGACGCAGGAGGAAAACTGATGACAAATCAAAGAGACGGATAATACGAATGCTAACAAAAGAGCCAAGAAAAACCTCTAAAGAGATTAAAGGTGAACTTCAAGCTCAAGGAACATCAGTGTCAGATCGCACCATCCGTCGATGTTTGAGCCAAAATGGACTTAATGGGAGACGACCAAGGAGGACAACATTGTTGAAAACAAAACATAAAAAATCCAGACTATAATTTGCCAAACTACATGTTGACAAGCCACAAAGCTTCTGGGAGAATGTCCTATGGACAGATGAGACAAAAATGGAACTTTTTGGCAAGGCACATCAGCTCTATGTTCACAGACGGAAAAATGAAGCATATCAAGAAAAGAACACTGTCCCTACTGTGGAGAAGGCTCTTCAGACCTGAGACAACTGGAGCAGTTTGCTCATGAGGAGTGGGCCAAAATACCTGCTGAGAGGTGCAGAAGTCTTACTGACAGATACAGGAATCATTTGATTGCAGTGATTGCCTCAAAAGGTTGTGCAACAAAATATTAAGTTAAGGTACCATCATTTCTGTCCAGGCCTGTTTGAGTTTATTTTTTAAAATAATTCTGTTGAAGCATGTTTTAAAAGCAATGTCTGACTTTCATTTGTTCATTTTCATAGACTTTGTATTTATTATTAATTTTGTCAGATTAAAGTTATTTCTGTTACCATTGTGGGTTTTTCTTTCTTTAACTGAGGGGTACCAACAATTTTGTCCATGTGTGTAACAATGCAGATCAGTGCAAAAACCAAGCCATGAGGAGGAAGGAACTGCCTGTAGAGTTCAGAGACAGACTTGTGTGGAGGCAAAGATCTGGAGAAGGCTTCAAAGAATTCTGCAGAACTGAAAGTTCACAAGAGCACACAGGCCTCCATAATTCTTAAATGGAAAAAGTTTTGAATAACCAGGACACTTCCTAGAGCTGACCACCCTAATAAAATAGTTGGGGGAGAAGGGCCTTGGTAAGAGAAGTGACCAAGAACCCAATGGTCACTCTGGCTGTGCTCCAAAGATCCTGTGTGCAGATGGGAGAAACTTCTAGAAGGTCAGCCATCACTGCAGCACTCCACCAATAAAAAACTCTCAGACTCTGAGAAACAAGATCCTCTGGTCTGATAAAACCAAGATTGAACTTTTTTCCTTAATTCTAAACGTCATATTTGGAGGAAATCATGCACTGCTCATCACCTGCTCAATACTGTCCCTACAGTGAAGCATGGTGGTGGCAGCATCATGCTGTGGGGGTGGCTGGGACAGGAAGACTGGTCAGGATTGAGGGAAAGCTGAATGGAGCAAAGTACAGAGATATTCATAATGAAAACCTGATCCAGAACACTCAGGACCTCAGACAATGACCCTAATCACACGGCCAAAACAACACAGGAGTGGCTTAGGGACAACTCTGTATATGTGCTCAAGTGGCCTTGCCAGAACCCAATTGAACATCTCTGGAGAGATCAGAAAATGGCTGTCCACTGAAGTCCACCATCCAACCTGACAAATCCAGCAAAACCTGTGACATCATACAAGAAGACTGGAGGCTGTAATCGCTACCAAAGGTGCTTCAACTAAGTACTGAGAAAAGGGTCTGAATACTTGTGTCAAAACAATATCCTAGTATTTCCCTTACAGTAAATTTGCCAACATTTCTAAAATACTGTTCCCACCTTCTCATTATGGGGTACTCAGAGGTCACAACATAAACTGTGAAAAAGTGAGAGAGTCTGAAGACTTTCTTTAATACTTTTACATTAATACTGTACATTTAATACAACAGTAGTCTGGCAGCACATTGGTGGAGTGGTTAGCACCTGTGTGCACCTCACAGCTCAGAAACCCTAAGTTCAAATCCAGACCCAGACGCCTGTGTGGAGTTTGCATGTTCTCCCCTTTCTCTCTGGGTACTCCAGTTTGCTTCCACTTTCCAAAGAAGTGTGTTAGGTTAATTGGTGTCTCTAAAGTGCTCCAGTCTAAGTGTGTGCATGTTTGTGTGAGTGCATGTGCCCTATGATGGACTGGCATACAGTCTAGGGTAGTTCCTGCCTTGCACCCTGTGCTGCCAGCAAGGCACCGGCTACTAGTGTTGTAGTCAAGAGCAAGACTATTTGTAGTTGAGTCCAAGTCAAGACTAAGATCGGGAGTGGCCGAGACTGAGACCAGAATATATATATTTTTATATCATCATATTAAATTAAAAAGAAGAAAATGGAAAAATGAAATTACTTTGTAATTCACTTTACATTCATCAACATTCATTATGCATAATATATATATTAATACATAACATTTCATCATAATTTGTAAAATATAACAAATAATATATAGCCTAAAATTATTATATTATTAAGCAGGTATGATCATCTTTGGTGCCCCTCTCAGGAATTACTCTTGAGAAATTTTACTCCAACATGGGAATGTATGCCTTTGGAGCCACCCCAATATTTTCATGGGCCCCATCTGGTCACCCCTATGTTAAATTTCTGTAAACAGAACAGTAAAGTACTTCCCCAAAATGTCTGTCCACAAAACATACTGGCACAAGGGTAGTCTGAATTTACAGTCTGGCTTTATGTGTTATCAGTGGAGTCCTCCTCGGCCTCCTACCAAAGACTCCAATTCATCGAGTCAGCTTTTCTTTATTTAAACTGGTTAAAACTATGATTGCTATACTGCCAACATGTATAACTTGCCCGATGCATGTTTATTTACAAATTAAAGGTCTCTCAACCATGTCTTTTACACTTTCTAATGTGTGCCAGCAATGTTGTCCAGTCCATTCTAAGAGTTCAGTGTGGAATAAGATCAGATTTGACACTGTTACTCAAAATAACACCCGTGAACAACAAAGCATTTTAATTTCAACAACTTGCTACTACAACTGGTGGATTATCTAAAAATGAGCAACTGGCAATGAGTTTCTTTCTGCCTGTATGACTGTATAACACACCCCAGAGTTTTGCCAATTGTAGTTCTGACCCTGTCTTGCTGTTTGACTCTTCAAATTACTTTATTACATACATTAAAGTTTTTTTTAATCAGTCATAGTTACCTGAACCGCATGAGCCAAATCAGATACAAGGCTCTGCTTCAGCTTGTCATCATTGGGAATTCCTTGCAGAACAAAGTCAGGAACATAAGTGGGACAGTAGCCGCCAAACAGTGACCTCCCAAAGTTAACATCGCTTGGTTTTGAGTAGTTTTCCACTAGTTTCACCCTGCCAAACACATACACAAAATTATATTACACCTGTGAAATAACAGTAATGAAAATCAGAACAAGGAGTCTGCATGTACAAGTTATAATGGGATATTATCATCTATTAGGGGTAACAATGCATCATCGAGCTGGAGAATGCACCGCTGAGTTGGATTGTGTGTTCTTATTTATTATACCATCTAATGCAATTGCAATTTTTTTATTATACACCACACTCACAGACATGTACTGTTCTCAGAGAGACTCCCAATAATGTTCATTTGCAGGGAACCAATGATTACTTTTGTTTGAATTTGATACGAGTACACATTATTTTTGAACTGATATTCTTCAAAAATAAAAATGAATGTTTTCGCTCTGTTATTTAAGACAATGCTACAATAGAGCATTTTACTTACAATTTTAAACCTCTGTTTCTAGAAATTTCTTTATTGCAGTGGAGAGTTCTTTTGTTTAGAAACTTTCAAAAAGAAAAATGTGCATTTTTTGCATTGTTTATGCTTTGTTTTTTATATAAATAAAAAAGCTAAGTCTTTTATCGAAAGTAAAACGGATCAAAAACTATAAATGTACCATTTCAAATGTTAATTTACATTTTAAATTTACATTTATGTTATTTAGTATACGCCCATACCCAGAGCGCATTACAGGTGATACAGTCTTAAATCCAAGCAACTGTGGGTTAAGTGCCTTGCTCAGGGGCCCAACTGTGGCAGATTAGCAGAGGTGGGATGTTCAGTGATAAAATAAGCCAAAGTTTAAAAAACATAATGTCAGCCTAGTGTATGCTGCAGAGTCTGTGCAGTGTCTCATTACCATGGATTTCACTCTTCAACAGCTTGTATGAAAAGCAAACTAATTCCGTGACTCACACACAGTCCAAGCACTAGAAGGTGTAAGAGGGCATGTTTCAGACTGCTAGAAGCTCTGATCATATTTTCAGTAAATTCCCAAACACATCAGCTGGCACTGACAGAGGCTCAGTCACGTGATATGGATGCTGTAGCAGGTGATAGCTGCCTATTCCCATATACAGAACATTAAACTACATCTCAGCCAGCCACTCAGAATAGCTCGATCAAAACACAAGCTCCTGCACACCCTAATGTTCATTAATGTTAATCATTGGAATCAATCAAGAAATGTGTGATAATTCTGGCACTGTTTGACCAAAGTGGCTGTGAATGCTTCATGATGTCACTGTGTTATACAGACTGTTGGAGATGGAAACGGGTGAGAAACAATGAAATGTACGTTAATTACAGCTGTACAGAAGCACTTTTCCAACATTGAAAAAAAAAGTCTTAATTTTTACTTAATTTTTAAGAACAAGCATAGCAAATTATGTGCAAATGTGCCTTTTTGATGTCCACTATTTAACAGGCAGTAATATACGCAATTCTAACAACAAGATATGCATTTATGCATGTAGGTAGTGTCATTATTTCCATTATTCCATTCCATTACGTAATTATGTTTCTTACCCTGGGAAGGGCACCACCAGCTCTTCTTGCCATTCACTTAGATCTTCATTGAAGAACTGAGCATGTTGCTCTTGTCTGGAAATCTCCTGCCCCACATCCTCACTTTCGCTGTCTCCCAGTGCACTGTCTGAACTCTCATTGCGAGGAATCTCCCACTCATTCAGTAAAGGTGCCTTCCTCTGCTCTCCCTCCTCCACTTGGCATGGTACACCAACTGAAATACCAATGCCATTGTCCGGCTCAACAGCACACATTGTACAGCAACCTGGGTTGGAATGGTTTGTGTAACATTTACACTGCTCATGCTGCCATTTCTCACAAACCTGTCCATGTGTTCTTACTAACTGAGTCTTTTGTGGATTGTGCAGTTTTTCAGTGTCATTCATCATCAACTGTGAATTGACATCAGAAGCACCATCAATAGTCCTTGATTCCATTGGGTTACTATCACTCAAACACTCATCAAAAAGATCCATGCACTCCTCTTGGGCCCCAGAACTAAAGCAAGGTAGACTGAGTGTGAAGCTCGTCACGGCTTTAGCTTCGTTGTTCTCCATTTGGTCCATTAACAGAGGCTTGGATGGCACGTTGGTACATTTCTTCATCTTGTGCTTCTTGAGCTCATCTTCAACCCTGTGGGGCTGATTCTCCGTGTCAGACTCGGGTGACATGGACTCACCGATACGGAAAGTTACTCTGCTGCCTGGCTCATCATCTTCCTCATCCATAAGGAATGATGTCTTTGGCATGATCTTATCAGGAGGCTTCTTCTCCAGTGGAATTCCCGAAGACCGGAAAATCTTTATTGGCAAGCTGCTAGTCTCCACAGTAGAATCACACTTCTCTGACTGTCCTACATCCAGGAGAGGGCCACTGTTTATGGGTGAGGTGGTACCGACCTTTAGACTCTCAGTTAGTGGGCTAACTAATGAGCTACCAGTATCCTGGCAACTCTGACTGTCGCTTAGGTCCTCAGCCTTGATGACAGGTAAACTGTGCTGTGCTCTTTGCTGCTCCTCCTCCATGGCCACAATGTCCATTTCATTGCTCTCTTGGCTAGGTTTGTGCATAGTGACCAGCACATACTCAGACTCCTCAACCTCTCCACGACGTAGTGAGGTGGTAATAAGTGAGCCAGGTAAATCTATGGCTTCCTCATCTTGTTCCTCTTCAGTGCCACTCTCAGATGCATTTGTCTCCAGCAGTTCTGAGCAACGGATGAAATATGTGAGCACATAGAGAAGCCGTTGAACCAACTCCTGACGCTGACCAATTAGCACAGTGCGCGAGAGGCGTACAGGGGAGCCGATTGCACCATACAAGTCACCTGCAGAGATATTCGACATGGAAAAATTATTAAAGATACTATGAATTAATTAAATTAGTGTTTTTATTGTCATGACCGCTTCGACTGCAATCCTACCAGAAGACTGACATTGTGAACATACAAAAACATCAGCATCTTTGTTGAACTTTGTTGGATTAACATCTTTGTTACGGTTGACATGTAGATATCTTAATTTCAAATAAAAAAACGTTGTTTTAAAAACTCAAAAGACACTCCACAATGAAAGTCATTTACAGTTATTTACAATTATTTACTTTTGTGGCTCATTTTCTCAGCTCTCTAAACACAAAACCACAGATCCAAAATGAAAGGTTACAAACCTCTAGCAAAGCAAACGGTGCATTTAAAACTGCTATTTCTTTGTAAAATGTTTTTTTTTACATTATAACGCCCCACACATACCATCACATCAACACATCATTCTAGCAACAATGCACTGATGTGCTTAACGCAAAACACTACTAAGAATGTATAGTGGTGCTTGACAGTTTGTAAACCCTTTAGAATTTTCTATATTTCTGCATAAATGACCTAACACATCATCAGATTTTCACACAACTTCTAAAAGTAAATAAAGAGTGTTAGAGTAAATAAAGAGAGTTAAACAAATAAGACAAAAATACTAAACTTTGTCATTTATTTATTGAGGAAAAATGATCCAATATTACATATTAGTGAGTGGAAAAGTGACCTTTGGTTGCATGGACAGATGTCCTGACATCTTCCTTTAGAATTCTCTGATGTCATTCAGAATTCATTGTTCCATCAATGATGGCAAGCTGTCCTGCCCAGATGCAGCAAAACAGGCCAAAACTATGATACTACCACCACCAGTTTCACAGATGGGATAAGATTCTTATGCTGGAATGCAGTGTTTTCCCTTTTCTCCAAACATAACGCTTTTCTTTTAAACCAAAAACTTCTATTTTGGTCTCATCCGTCCACAAAACCTTCCAATATCCTTCTGGCTTGTCCACGTGATCTTTAGCAAACTGCAGACGAGCAGCAATGTTTCTTTTGGAGAGCAGTAGCTTCTCCTTGCAAACCCTGTCCATGCACACATTGTTGTTTCAGTGTTCTTCTGATGATGGTGGACTCATGAACATTAACATTAGCCAATGTGAGAGAAAGCCTTCATTGCCTTAGAAGTTACCCTGGGGTCCTTTGTGACCTCACCAACTATTACACGCCTTGCTCTTGGAGTGATCTTTGTTGGTCGACCACTCCTGGGGAGGGTAACAATGGTCTTGAATTTCCTCCGTTTGCACTCATTCTGTCTGACTGTGGGTTGGTGGAGTCCAAACTCTTTAGAGATGGTCTTGTGACCTTTTCCATCCAAGGTCGTCAGAAATCTCCTTTGTTCGTGCCATGATACACTTCCACAAACTTGTGTTGTGAAGAGCAGACTTTGATAGACCCCTGTTTTTAAATAAAACAGGGTGCTTACTCACACCTGATTGTCATCCCATTGACTGAAAACACCCGACTAATTTTACCTTCAAATTACCTCCTAATCCTAGAGGTTCACATACTTTTGCCACTCACTAATATGTCATAATAGATCATTTTCTCATTTGTTTAACTGGGTTCTCTTTATCTACTTTTAGGACTTGTGTGAAATATGATGTTTTATTTCATATTTATGCAGAAATATTCAAAATTCTAAAGGGTTCACAAACTTTCAAGCACCACTGTATGTAGGTTTCATTAGGTTTATGCCTTGCGTTTTCACCGTTACCCTGTAGTTAGTAATGTATAACTGTTAAAATATATAATTTTCAAACACTTGTGTTGTGTGTAACAATATACTCAACATGAAAAAGGCTATAAAACATTCTATAATTCAACGTCACCACATGCATCCTCTATTGCCAAGTGAAGTAGACTAGTAGGGGCTGGCAGTCATATATCCATCACCATTAACCCCAAAAAACAATATAACAACCTCTTCAATTGCAGGAATGGGGAATACTGGGTGGTTGGACCAGTTGCGAACCACAGCAGCATGGTGGAAAGTCATGTAAGGTGACAACATACCTGGGCTGCTCTGGTCCACCAATTTGCTTGAATGGAATGAGGATGCTATGTATTGTCCCCAGGAATGTGATGAGAAAGTCAGGATTGTAGAGACCAAGGCTGCCATTGTGATGGAACAACAAATTTGAATGAAGTGTTTGCTTTTGCTAGAAATGTGGAGCGATTCATTTTCTGTCTGTGGTTTCGTGTTTACAGTTTTGAGAAAATCAGCCAAAGTATCAGAAACCATGTGTAAAGATGGAAGAAATACTGTAAACATCCTAAGAACAGTGTATTAAGAGACGTGGACATGGGTGTCAATGAACAAAAAAAGTTTACATTTTTATAGTGTCACCCTCAAATCCTTTTCATTTTAGCTTCATTCTAAGAATAGTTCTAAGTAAAGAAAATTAAGAAAAAACAAACAGGGCTATTAAAAAGAGCAAAGAATTATCTATCCTCCACTAGGCGGAGGGATACAGATTGTATATTAGTCAAGTGTGGTAAAATTATGAAGACTATTTGATACCAATACTACTGTCACCAGTGGCTGAACATCTATACCAAATATCCACTACCCTAGACCACTTATGTTTCTTAAAAGCTACACATTTTAATGATTCTTCCACTTCCAAAGCACCTGATTCTGCTCAGCATCTAATTAACATCCCTGAGTCAACATGAGATTGTTGGGGACAAGAAAACATTAAGGTGCACACGGAATTGGTATTTAAAGACCCACTAAAGATTTACCACTCACCAATTACCGAGCCTTAATACTAGACTTTAAATATTCCCTGAAAAGTTTGCTACACCTGACAAAGAGACATTATGATATTTACCAAGCTGAGCCCATAGAGGGTTATAGGGATGAGTCTTGGCCAGCATGTCGACACTCTCAGAAGAATGTTTTTCCAAAAAGATCTTGATTGGCGGCTGGCCGTTGGGCATAACCGTAGGCACCCAGGCCAAGTGGTAAGTCAGCACGGCTGTGAGAAGAGCTGGAACAAACCTGGCGAGGAACCAAAGAAATTATTAACAAGAAGAAATGGATTCCTTGTGCAGGCTGACCCTGCATTCACACTACAGAGAGACAAACCGACAGACAACTACTCATTTCCTACACAGAGGTGTGAAACGAACTTAAAATCCACAAGAACAGTTGTACGTTTTCCTCAAATTGGTCTTCTTAGTTTTTTCAGTTAATGTTTCTCAGTAATGCACCAGATCTCAATTATTTGTTCCTGTATATTTGACAGAGCAATCAGGTTGCTAGGTTTCTGAACGTGACTGTGTGGCCAGGTGCTGTCAGACAATAAGCTCTGGTTCGGAGTTGCCATTCCAATTTATCTCAAATATGTCTGATGAAGCCAAGTCAGAGACCTGTACAAGCTACAAAAGCTCTCCATCATCACTGACAAACCATTTCTTTATAAACTTTAGTTAACTTTGTTGTCTAAAAACAGCTATTTATTCAATGTGATTGAAATTGCTTATTTACAACTGTATACATCTTTAACAAAAATTACCAAAATGAACATCGCATGACTACGGATTAGCAATTTTAACTAAAGGATATTTTAAACCAAATACGTTTTAAATGTAGAACTACATAAAAAATCTGAAAAAGTGCTGATGTATACTGTTTTAATATAAAGATTATCCAATTCTGACATACTGAAAAGTTACTCAACTGGTTTTTAGAGGCTTGTTCCATCAGCAAAGCAAGCTCACGCATGAAATGACCACAGAGCTGGTTCTTTTCAACTGCACCAGACATCATAGTGAGCCAGACAGGATTGGGCATACGTGGCATGGTGTACAGGTTACAGATGGTTGTCCTGTGTACGCACATCCAAAACACACAAACACAACAGATCATTTGTAAATGGTCACAACAAAAGATCAAAGATCTTTCACTGTTTCTTTGTGAAGTGTCGTTGTTTCTGCACGCCGTCCCCAAGCGTTACCAACTCCGATTCTGACTACTTCCTCTTCTTTATGAACAATGTTTTTCTATGCCGGAAAGTTTTATTTATTTATTTACTTAACATCACATCAGCATCAATGGCTATTTTTTGGTCAGAAGAAGGGTTACAATTATACTAGTTAGATTCACAGTGGGGCAATTCCAGAGGAAAACCTACATGGATAAGCAAACTCATGCAAAAGAGGACATGCAAACACCACACAGGCCGAGTCCGAGGTTGGGATTGTACCAGGGATCTCTAGAGTTGTGCAGTAACTGCACTAACTACTTGTGCCACCCCAGTCTAAAGTAGAAACTGCTGTCATTCTTCTCGGTTGGTCAGTATTGCATTGAATGTATCCATAAGCGCAACACCCTGTTACACAGTCATTCACCACCTTCAGCCCAGTGACTCTCAGCATTGCTCATCATTTCTTTGATACATACTAGGTTCTAGAAGAAGGAAGTCATGTCATGTCATAATTAGTGGCCATATTGTGTTAGAAGCATGGTTACAACTGTGCAATGTGCATGTCAAGCACCCACTGGGGAAATTTACAGAGAGGAAATTAACCTAGTGCATGTCTTTGGAATGCACTAGAAACCCAGGTTATGTGACAAAAACCATGTGGACATGGGGAGAATATCACAACTCCAGGGTCCAGGGGTTTGGATCGAACTGGAGAAATCTGGAGCTGTGCAGTGACTGTACTATGCACTTGTGCCACTGTGGCAACTTTTCAAACAGATACAAATTCATGAGCATAACAAGTGATATTGTCGCACCCTTTACATAAGAGAGATTACAATTTTTGTACTGGTGACCTGCTTATTAAACAGTTTGAGGGGGTGACACCTGAGAAATAAGTTTATTTTTTTTTTTTTTTAAACGTTTCTATACATCTCACTGGCATCCTAATACACATACTGAGTACAACCTGATATCCATCCATTTCACCACATTATTTGACGATCAACTAAAAAAGTTCAAACTTCATATAGATTGATATACAAGTTTGATGACAATCATTTACTCAGCACTTCAATCCAATCAATCCAAGGTTAATTTAGAGACAGATCAAATGTTCAGATCTTTACATGTTAACTAGTGAAAAAACTTTCTTCACCAATGCTGTAGAGCTGAAGATAATCATGTACTCCTCTATGAAGTTTCTCTATTGGCCTGCTAACTTGACTCATCTCTGATTACTAAGGGCAACACTGTCATTATGATCACTCCCTGTATGCTCAAACACCCTTAAATATAAGCACCACGTGGACTTGCTTTGACTAATACCAACTACCTACTTGCCAATCAAGCTCCCACCTCATTGCATTCTTATACAAACACCCATCTCCCTGCTTTAAACGGTACACCAGTTATGATTAGCCTTATTAACTAATGGTCGAAAAGTCTTAACAGGCTGCATATCTGCAGCGTCATCTAACAATGCAATCTGTTTATTAAGAGGAATAATAATCCTCTATATTATAATTACAGTGGTGCTTGACAGTTTGTAAACCCTTTTGTCCCCTATATTTTCTATATGGCTGCATAAATATGACCTAAAACATCATCAGTGTGTAACAAGTCCTAAAAGTAGATAAAGAGAACCCAGTTATACAAATGAGACAAAAATATTATACTTGGTCATTTATTGATTGAGGAAAATTATCCAATATTACATATTAGGGAGTGGCAAAAGTATGTGAACCTCTAGCATTAGCAGTAAATTTGAAGGTGAAATTAGAGTCAGGTGTTTTCAATCAATGTGATGACAATCAGGTGTGAGTGGGCACCCGGTTTTATTTAAAGAACAGGGATCTATCAAAGTCTGCTCTTCACAACACATGTGTGGAAGTGTATCATGGCATGAACAAAGGAGATTTTTGAGGAGCTCAGAATGAGTTGTTGATGCTCATCAGGCTGGAAAAGGTTACAAAACCATCTCTAAAGAGTTTGGACTCCAATCCACCAATCCCAGTCAGACAGATTTTGTACAAATGGAGGAAATTCAAGACCATTGTACCCTCCCCAGGAGTGGTCGACCAACAAAAGATCACTCCGAAGAGCCAACTGTGTGTAATAGTTGGTGAGGTCACAAAGGACCCCAAGGTAACTTCTAAGCAACTGAAGGCCTCTCTCTCACATTGGCTAATGTTATGTTCATGAGTCCACCATCTAGAAGAACACTGAAACAACAATGGTGTCCCCATGGCGCAGGGTTGGCGAAGGCAAAAAAACCACTTGCTCTCCAAAAAAGAAACATTGCTGCTCATCTGCAGTTTGCTAAAGATCATGTGGACAAGCCAGAAGGCTATTGGAAGAATGTTTTGTGGAAGGGTGAGTCCAAAATAGAACTTTTAAGTTTAAAAAGAAAGCGTTATGTTTGGAGAAAGGAAAACACTGCATTCCAGCATAAGAACCTTAACCACCTGTGAAACATGGTGGTGGCAGTATCATTGTGTTTGGACCTGTTTTGCTGCATCTGGGCCAGCATGGGCTCGCCATCATTGATGGAACAATGAATTCTGAATGATATCAGAGGAATTCTAAAGGAAAATGTCAGGGACATCTGTCCATGAACTGACTTTCAAGAGGAAGGTGGGTCATGCAGCAAGACAAAACGACCCTAAAGCACAACAAGTCGTGTTCTGCCAAAGAATGGTTAAAAGAAGAATAAAGTTCATGTTTTGGAATGGGCCAAATCAAAGTCCTGACCGTCTCAATCCAATGGAAATGTTTGTGGAAGGACCTGAAGCGAGCAGCGTGATGTGAATAAACCCAACAAACATACCAGAGCTGTAAGCTGTTGCTGTACGGGAGGGATATGGGTGCTAAAATTCCCCCAAGGCGTGGCTGTGCGATGATCTCAACTATCAACAGTTACAGGAAACGTTTAGCTGCAGTTATTGCTGCACAGGGGGGGTCACACCAGATACTAAAAGCAAACTTTCACATACTTTTGCCACTCACTAATATGTAATATTGGATCATTTTCCTCAATAAATAAATGACCAAGTATAATATTTTTTCTCATTTGTTTAACTGGGTTCTCTTTATTTACTTGTGTGAAAATCTGGGGATGTTTTAGGTCATAATCATGCAGAAATATTGAAAATTCTAAAGGGTTCACAAACTTAAGCACCACTGTAAAATTAATAATTAAATTATTATTATTATTATATTGTGATGATTCGCAGGTTGAGAAAAAACCTGAGCTATATTTACCTGAATTCAGTGAGGCTGTCCACCATGCGGTTGTAAGCAATGACTCTCTGACTGACATCAGCTGATCGTCGACTCATTTTCATAGCCTTTATAACACATCATAAAAGTACAATCAGTGTTGCAGGTAGGACTCTTATTTTCTACACACTCTGACTTTGGGTCTATAAATCTAATACAATTTAACATGTATACATCTGAGAGATGCCTTCAAATGGTTTATGTTGTATGCAGTACAAAACCCACACAAAAATAAAAAATTGTCCCTTACCTGTTCAATAGCATTTTTCAGCTTGTTCATGTGGCTCTCAAAGAGAGGGAAGTGGGAAAAGAAAAATTCCTGAAATTTAGCATTCTCCTCTTTGTTGGGTGACAGAAGGAATATGACCCCAATGGCTATCTTCTTCTTCCTCACCGCACCCAAGCTTGAACCACCACTTTCATCAGACATGTTAAAGCTTTCCTCCACTGACCTATAACAACCAAACATTGAAAATTAATCCAAATAAATGTCTTTACTTTTTCAACGAGCTTACACAGCTGTCCTGTGCTTAAAAACAAAAGACGGAACTGTTCCGCAAAACTACTTTAATCCAGGTAACAAATCAGCAGACAGGCAAAGAACTGTAGCTCTCACTGTAAAAGTACAATCATTAATTCATTAATTTTCTTATCTGTTTAATTCAGGTCAGAGTCACAGGAAAGCCAGTGTCTAGCCAGTGGCACAGAGTCCAAGGCAGGAACAACACTAGACAGGGTGTCAGACCATTTTAGGGCTCATTCACGGCAGTCACGGCACTTTAGAAACACCAATTTACTGAACATGCTTGTCTTTGAAACATGGAATTAAACCAGTGTACCCGAAGTAAACCTACAAGGACACGGGGAGGACGTGAAAACTACACTGTTGAGGTTGGAGCTGTGAGGCAGCTGCGCTAACTGCTGTGCCCCGTGCCACCCATAAAAAGGACAGTACTTCTTAAATGGGATGGAAGAAACAAAACAGTGGCTTGACAGACTTTCTAAAGAAAATAAACTGCACATAAAGAATGTATATAAATCTTTGAATGGAGCTGGATATGCCATGTTATTTTATACTTACCATCTGGGAAAGACTCCATTTTCTAAGCTGGTAGTCTGACTACGTAACCAGCGACGTTGGTAGCTACTGGCACAGCTACTAGTGAAAGAAGAACCCGGAGATGGGAATGGTGTAATCAGCAAACTACTTAAAGATGCTGTAGGAAAGAAGGAGAAATTACCACTGAAAAGTGCTTATGCAACAGAGTTTTTCAAGAGTCTGAAGAATAAAACAGATCCACTATTGGATCTTAGCCAATATGAGCTAAAACAGAGCACCATGCACCTGTTCTTTTCAGAAGTTAAGCATGGTTATATGAACCACAGAAATCTCTTTGTCTAACTGACAAAGTCAATACTGCAAACTGATTGCCAAACAAACATATTAGTCCTTAAAATGTTTCAGCTGAATGAGTTCAACCACCTTTCACATGAGGTATGGCAGGAAAAACAACATTCTTTTATATGATATATTGGTCTGAACTCAAATGTACAACTATTTAATACTTTATTAGTCTGTACCAGAGCCCCAATTACAGCTTAAAAATCTTTAGAAATGTCAGGCACAATAAATAACACACCTGATCTTGCAATCCCGCTGTCTCTCTCATCATATAGCCCCCGGCCAGGCACGTCCATAGGATTACTGTGACCTATAAAAGGATGGAGCGGAGACAGCAAGTTTGAGAGAAGTTAAAAAAGGTTCAGTGGGCCCCAGCATAGGACTTCAGTGGCCACCACCATTCCATGTGCAGTAGAGCCTACCATTAACCTGGCACACAATGCACCCCACAACCCAAACACCCAACCACCCACCCACACAATGGGTCCGTAACAACAGTCATATGTGAACCAATTTTAGCAATTTGTAGATAGACTTGAGAATAAAATGCTCACTGTGTCATTACACTAACTGTTAAACTGCTATTGCTGTTGCACTTTTGTAAGTCGCTCTGGATAAGGGCGTCTGCTAAATGCTGTAAATGTAAATGCTACTGTTATTTGTAAGGATTCTAACAATTTGGTTGCAAGGTACTCTAAAATAAGGTTTCACTTCTTAACTGTTCAATTATATCGTATGGAGTATAGCTAGCACCTGTTAATTAGCATTCATTGCCAGGTCACTGAGGTTTAGCTCTCTGTCTCAGACTGTCTGCCCAAAGACTTGGCTGCAAAAGTGACAAGGGGGATACCTGTGGCAGTACAACGAGAAAGTACAACATCAAAGGGCAAAAGTCGGTTATTTCTGACCTACTCCAATAACTAAATGCGTTTTTGTAGGATCCTTATTATTTCCCCTTAATGGCACTCTTGCACTCATAGATCTGCTGCTGTACAACTGCTTGTAGCTGAAGTACTCTGGAACTGTCAGTCACTTACACAAAGCATCAGTGCCTATAAGAGAGGCCTATCCCTTCCCTACTCGGCTTTAACCGAGCTGTGGTTTACCTCAGAAAACAAAGCAACGCCTGCTGTGCCCTCTTCAGCTTCCATACTCTTAGAACTCCTGGTCAGGGTGGGGGAACGGGTCTGCTTAATTCCT
The DNA here is from genome assembly GCA_025084515.1 of Ancistrus triradiatus. Classification (NCBI taxonomy): domain Eukaryota; kingdom Metazoa; phylum Chordata; class Actinopteri; order Siluriformes; family Loricariidae; genus Ancistrus; species Ancistrus triradiatus. The sequence continues at coordinate 59,396 of JAJAGP010003062.1, forward strand.
TAACATGGACATTTCTTTCTCTGTCACTGCCTAAACTGCACATGTCCTTTTTGAATTTTCATATGTACTGTGCTCAAGCCTTGCAAACTTCATATTATCATGATCTATCAATCCCTTGGTTAGCTTGGCAACTTGTTGGGGTTGATTCTCTTCTTGGCTCAGAGGATGACAGTCCTCTGGTTCCACTGAATGACCTCAATTTCCCTACTCATGTTCATGGACATCCATTTTCATTGGCTCTTTTAACCGGAGTCAAATACAATCAACAGCAACTCAGAGAGCAGGCAACAGCCTTGATGTCGTCTTCACCAAGAACTCTTATACCTCCAACCAACTCCTCTTGACATTTAAGATTATTTTCTGTGCCTTTTTTTTGTCCACTGCTTTTTAACATCGCTTCTACTCCTACTATAGTGACGAGAAGGAAGACTCGTCTTTTTTGAAAATTTTGTCTCACTTTGTATTCATTCCCCTTGACTATCCTCTCTTGGCCATCTTTGGACTCCTCCTCAGCACTTCTTGCCACCCAAACAGCTGCTGAGAAGTCTCTGCAATACCCCCTCAAAGCCTCTGGACTCCCTCTGTCCTCTGATTTCCATGCCAGAAAAAACAGTGTCATCTAGTCCCGGCAGTGAACCACTGCAGTCTTCATAGACCAACTCTGCACCAGTGCTAAGGGAAAAATGGAGGGAAAAAAACAACAACTCTCCAACCGACCCGGCTTCTGGAATACTGAGCAATGCTTGCATTTTCTTTTCTCTGTCAACACAGACAAAAGGAATTTCTTTCACTCAAAAATCAGTCTTGCATATTAAATACAAGGGAAATTGTTCTCTTCTCAACTATCTTTCATTAGTCAGCCTTCCTCCTACCCCACCTTTTCCTCTCTTACAGCCAAGGATTCCTGACCGTACATTTGCAACAAAAAAGATGGCCAACATTGGCATCTCGTTCGTATCAGACCATGGAGGAACAAACCCCCGCCCATTGATCGGACTTTCTACCCATATTGAAGGCTTACTTGTGTAATAAAGTGGTGGACACTGCTTGTGTCCAACTACAGACATGGTGCCCTCCTCAATTCCCCCGATATCACCCACCAACCAACCAATGCTGCACTGGGACAGCTGTATTCATTTCTTTCAGAAAACAACCTCTTGATATCAACCCGTGTGGTTAGGGTTCATTGTAAGAAAACTGCGCTCATGCGAAATTGGAAGAACTTCATATAGGAAGGAAAACAGCACAACGAGTGTCATCCCACTCCTCCAGCCCGCATCTGGACAGCACGGTGCTACAACCCCCACACCCCTCGTTGAATAAACAGTCATTCCATTCTGGCAACTTGCAGCATGTGGTTCTTGTATGGCTTGCTGAAAAATGCATGGATATCCCTGGAAAAGCTTATTTTGCTCTAAAATATCAAATGTACTCTTCTGCATTAATGCTGTCAAGGGCACTGACACAATCTTCATACCATGACAGGACACTGGATTTGGACTGTTGCTGATTTAAAGCCCTGGAGGTCCCTTTCCTCTTTCTGGTGCAGAAAAAACACAGCATATATTTCTTTGGAAAAAAAAATCTTAAGAAATACTGATTTGTCCTGGACCACAAAACACACTTCCAATGTTGATGGTCCATCCCAGGATCCTCAGAGCCCTGAGAAGCTGACATGCTTCTGGACAAGGTTAACATGTGCTCTTTTTTTTGCAGAAGAGCCAAAGTTTTAAGTGGAATTGTGAATATTAACACAATTGTAGTGCTTGACAGGTTTGTCAAGTAATCCCCTGCCCATGTGGTTATAATCAGGTGAGAATGAACCACGTCTTGATGCACTTGTCGCACTTAGAGGGATCGGAGAATCACCAGGGGTTCAGCTTGCGCCCTTTGCCTTGTACAAACTGAATTCCTTAAAAATGTTACTGATATAATTGCACTGTAGAGGGACTGAATAATGAAAAGCTTCTTCAAATATACCTTTGAGGAATATCTGGCGCCAGACATAACCATAAAAAAAACCGCACTGACATACTTGACATTTTTTCTGGACAAACTGGAGGAGCCATTGCCAAGGTGATCCTCAGACACCAGAGCTGATTACAATGCCCTTTCTTTTGGGGGGAAATATGTGGGTCTGAAATGCGCGGATGGTTGTTATTAAAAAATGAAATAAAGTACCAGGAACAAATAATTGAAGGATCTTTAGTTTATACAAGTCTGCAATGAAAGAAAAGTAGACAACCCTGCCTTGTTCATTTGCATTTACCATACTATCCCAAATTTTCTGATTTGGGTTGTATACCTAGGATAAAAGTCTCCAATGATTGCGACTGTGTTTTTGGACCTTCTCTTGCTAGCACTTTTTTTTTAGCTTATTATCCTTATGCTTTGTTATATATGTTAGCTAGGTGTTTGTTAAAAGGTGTTAACATTATTACCTAGGTGTTATTGTCTGAGTAGCATTAGTTTCTGTAGGTTTCTTGTTGTTTAATGAGGGGCAAGCTGACATTATCCAGTATGTCACTGAAAATCTTTAAAACAAAACAAAAAAAAAAAGTCAACAACAGGCGTTAATAGTTCAAATATTCACTGTGTCAGTAGCAGGAGGGTAGACTACTGCACATGTGCAGAGTTGCATGCAGTGCAGAAACAAGCTAGGTTTACTACAAGTGCATGACTGAATTAAAAAAAAATAAAAAAATAAAAAAAGTGAACAAACGACACCAAGATACAAAAATATGAATCACCACCAGCTAACATTTCTACGTCGGGTTCACTCATCATCACTCGCATCAAGGTGGTTGGATTTGAACAGCTGAATGCTGCTCAAAAAAATGGCAAGGGCAATCTATGCTGAAATTGGTTGCTGTTTTAAGGCAACTTGACAACTACAGGGGGCAAAAAATAAAAAAAACATTTAGTCCGTCACCTGATTGTGCAAATGCTCCTACTTAGAAAGATGAGGAGGAGGGCTTGTAATTTATTCATTTTAGCTACACTTCAATATGAGACAAAAATGAGAGAGAAAAAAAAAACAGGAACTCCACATTGAGGATTTTTAAATAAATTTTATGTTTTTTAGTGGGGGAAAATAAGTATTTGGTCAATAACAAAAGTTCAACTCATACTTTGTAACATACCTTGTTGGCAATGCAGGGTCAAACGTTTTATGCAAGTCTTTCACCAGGTTGCACACATGTAGATGGTATTTTGGACCATTCCTCATGCGATCTCCTCTAGAGCAGTGATTGTTTTGGGGCTGTCGCTGGGCAACACCGACTTTCAACTCTATCCACAAATTTTCTTAGGGGCTGAGTCTGGAGACTGGCTAGGCCACTCCAGACATTGAAATGCTTTTAGACAGAGCAACTCCATTCGTTGCCGAGCGGTGTGTTTGGGACATTGTCATGCTGGAAGGCCCAGCCACGTGACATCTTCAATGCTCTCACTGATGGAAGGAGGTGTTGGTTAATTCTCCCGATACAGGCCCGTTATTCTTCCCTTAACACAGATCAGTTGTCCTGTCCTCTTGCAGAAAAAAACAGCCCCAAAGCATGATGTTTCCCACACAGGCTTCACAGTAGGTATGGTGGTTCTTGGATGGCACAATCAGTATTTTCTTCCTCCAAACACGATCAGTTGGAGTTTTACCAAAAGATCTATTTCGTTTCATCTGACCACATGATATCAATAAATCCTCTTCTGGATCATCCATATGCTCTCTGGCAAATTCAGGATCAGAGTCCCCTCTCGGCGTATAGTGCTGTTACTGTCTTGTGTAATGTCGTTACAATTCTCCAAAGTTGATTATTCACCCCAACCTGCTTGCCTATTGTAGATTCACTCTTCCCAGGCATTGGTGCAGGTCTAAATTTCTTTCTGGTGTGTCTTCGACAGCTTTTTTGTCTTGGCCATGTTGAGTTTGGAGGTCTGAATGTTTGAGGGCTGTGGACAGGTGTCTTTTATACAAATAACGAACCGCAATCCATGTTCCATAATACAGGTACGAGTGGAAGGACAGAAGAACTTCTTAAAGAAGAAGTTACAGGTTGAGAGCCAGAAATCTGCTTTTGTTGTGGGCTGAACAAAATACTTATTTTTCCACCATAATTTACAATTAAATTCTTAAAACCTACAATGTGATTTCCGTTGTTTTTTCTCTCATTTTGTCTCTCATAGTTTTTTTGAGTGGACCTATGATGAAAAATTTACAGACCTCTCTCATCTTTCTAAGTAGGAGAACTTGCACAATCAATGGCTGACTAAATACTTTTTTTGCCCCACTGTACCTTATTTCACCATCTGCAAATTTACTACCACGCACAATATAAAGGTTATGACAAACGTCATGAGTTAAGTGCATTGTCAAAGACGGGTATGGCTCGGATTTACTGCTTGACCATAAATCATGTTGCTGTGGCAAATTGTGAAACCTTCTGCAGTTTATGTACAGATACACTTGAATGCTTAATTTTTAGGTAAATAAATAAGACCTGCTTTCCTTACATTTAACATTCTGTCTATGTTATTTCCACTGACATCACTAATAAGTGACAATTAATAGCCTATTAACAAGCGCAAGCTAGTACAATGTAAAACTTTTGCAAACACATTATTGAAGAATGCCTTATATTATCCTTAGCCCCCAAAAATTCCCAGAAAATACTGAAATATCGTTGTTTTGTTAATATCCCACACTCTTAGTTTCTGGTCTGTCGGGTACACTGGAAACACTTACAGATTGTTGAGTATTTGCATCAAGGCACCTTCAACTCTATTCTATACTCTCAACTCAATTTTCTAAGACACTCTGGATAAGAGCATGTAAATGTATGCAGAGCAGATAATCAAGTCCTTAACTGAATAACTGATGCGCAAATTGCCACATCAAGCCAAGACTCATGGAAGGTCCAGGCAGGAAGGATATTTTAAGGCACTAAGATGACATGTTTAAGAGCCACACTGAAACTAAGAACGAGCAAGCTTTAAAAAAAAACCACGAAGGGCAGACAGATGATTATGGGACTATATGAAATAAGAGATAAATGCATGTAGAAAAAAAATCTATTTTAAGGAGGTGGAGGTAGACAATTACACACATCAACGGTGATGCACATAAGCAATACACAAGCACCAGCAACATACACAGTCCTAAATCACACAGCGCCAACCTGAAAAGAAAGAAGCACTCTTGATGAGACGGAGTGGGCCCTGCTCAGAGAAGGCCCGACGAGGGCTGCAGAGCTGAGAGAAACCTGTGCAGGCAACGTCCAGAGATAAGAGAAAGAGGTGGATCGGTTGGGACAAACGAGAAAAGAGAAACAAAGGCATCCAGCTTAGTAGAGCAAAAAGGCAGACAATACATTCATTGCAAATGGAACAACAAGACAACACAGTCTTTACTAGGAATAGAGCAATACCACACAGAATATACAAATGTTAATTTCAGCTGGCAGTGAGTTTTGATTGTGGAGATCGCCGTTTCAGTAATGCTGTACGCCCAGGACTTTAAGCGATTTCACTGTCAGAGACAAATTTCTAAAGTCGGAATAAAATCATGAGAGTTGGGTTGCGCTCATATAATTTTGATCGTTGGTGGTCGTCGTAAGTTTGTCAGGATAGCTGTCTTTAAGTCGGTCTTTTTCTCATCTTGACCTTCCAACAAAATCAACTGTCATTAATATTATCATGAGTCCTAAATATTAGTATTAATATTAGATAGTATTGTCATAAACATTGTCATGCATGTATTGACATGAACACTGAGAACATTGTAGGTGAGCCCTCTCCAGCACCAAATAGGAAATGTTATGTGTATATGACCATCCAGGTAAGGTTGCTTTTTATTTCTTACAGTGGTGCTTGAAAGTTTGTGAACACTTTTTTGTAAATTTCTGAATAAAAATGATCTACATCATCATCAGATTTTCCTAAAGTCCGAAAAGTAGATAAAGAGAACCCAGTTAAACAAATAAGACAAAAATATTATACTTGGTCATTTATTTATTGAGGAAATTGATCCAATACTACATATTAGTGAGTGGCAAAAGTTTGTGACCCTTTGCTTTCAGTATCTGGTGTGACCCCCTGTGCAGCAATAACTGCAGCTAAACAGTTCCTGTAACTGTTGATCAGTCCTGCACACCAGCTTGGAGGAATTTTTGCCCATTCCTCTGTACAGAACAGCTTCAGCTCTGGGATGTTGGTGGGTTTCCTCACATTAGCTGCTCGCTTCAGGTCCTTCCACAACATTTCCATTGGATTAAGGTCAGGACTTTGACTTGGCCATTCCAAAACATGAACTTTATTCTTCTTTAACCATTCTTTGGTAGAACGACTTGTGTGCTTAGGGTCGTTGTCTTGCTGCACCCACCTTCTCTTGACAATCAGTTCATGGACAGATGTCCTGACATTTTCCTTTATAATTCTCTGATATCATTCAGATTTCATTGTTCCATCAATGATGGCAAGCCGGCCTGCCCAGATGCTGCAAAACAGGCCCAAACCATGATACTACCACCACCACGTTTCACAGATGGGATAAGGTTCTTATGCTGGAATGCAGTGTTTTCCTTTCTCCAAACATAACGCTGCTCTTTTAAAACAAAATGTTTTATTTTGGTCTCACCCGTCTGTTTAGAGAGCAGTGGCTTTCTCCTTGCAACCCTGCCATGCACACCATTGTTGTTCAGTGTTCTTCTGATGCTGGACTCATGAACATTAACATTAGCCAATGTGAGAGAGGCCTTCAGTTGCTTAGAAGTCACCCTGGGGTCCTTTGTGACCTCACCAACTATTACACACCTTGCTCTTGGAGTGATCTTTGTTGGTCGACTGCTCCTGGGGAGGGTAACAATGGTCTTGAATTTCCTCCATTTGTACACAATCTGTCTGACTGTGGATTGGTGGAGTCCAAACTCTTTAGAGATGGTTTTGTAACCTTTTTCAGCTTGATGAGCATCAACAACTCTCTTTCTGAGGTTGTCAGAAATCTTCTTTGTTCGTACCATGACACACTTCCACAAACATGTGCTGTGAAGAGCAGACTTTGATATATCCCTGTTCTTTAAATAAAACAGGGTGCCCACTCACACCTGATTGTCATCCCATTGATTGAAAACACCTGACTCTAATTTCACCTTCGAATTAACTGCTAATACTAGAGGTTCACATACTTTTGCCACTCACTAATATGTAATATTGGATTATTTTCTTCAATAAAATAAATGACCAAGTATAATATTTTTGTCTCATTTGTTTAACTGGGTTCTCTTTATCTACTTTTAGGACTTGTGTGAAAATCTGATGTTGTTGTAAGTAATTTACAGAAATATACAAAACTCTAAAGGGTTCACAAACTTTCAAGCATCACTGTAGTTGTAGACCTACCGGTATCTGACCAAATAATGGTAACACTGCATTTTACAGTGCTATTTCTATTTCTAAATGTATTTACTGTTATTTACTTTGTATATTTGTCAGAGTTCTATGCAAATTACTGCACTGCAAAATGTAAAGGAAGTGATAAAAATATGTACAATTCGAGCATTGCCATAACATAGAAATGTAATACTGTACATAAAATAATGAAATGTGGCATTTTCAATTGATCTTAAGATACCATTACAGTACTTACGAAACCACGGCTGACTATGCTGATATTATGCTGATTTTACTGATTATTAATATCATCGTTGTTCTTAGGTGTGTGTGTGTGTGTGCGCGCAATGTGTCTCAGAATCGATCCCCCCACCCCTAGATAAGACTATGATGTAAATTCTGTGGGCATGGCACATAACACTACAAGACACACAGAATTCACTTTTTAAATTTAATGTGTCTTAAGGACACACCTAAACTTAAAGTAATTAAATAATTCTGTATGTCTTGAGCAGAAAAAGACAAGAACTTAAGTTAGTCACATTACTTAGTCACGTTAATTAAAGTAAGCAAAATCAAATACAGTGTAAACATAAGCACAACTTAAAGCAGACCGGGTTACAGCACAAAACGTCAGTTCAAACAGACAATGAAAGAAACTAACTGCAGCATATTTAAAATGAAAGGAAGGCAGAAATAAAAAGCAAGCTTTTCCAACACTCAATCCAGAAACAAAAACTTTATAAAAAGCTAAGCTACTTTGTTGTAGTTCCTGGTTCTTATTGAGGCTGCATAAGGCAGAGTTCAGTCAATTAAAATGAAATAAAACTCAAGTCTGTCATAAGGATTTACTTCATTGTCAGGGCTAAGGTGAAAGTCACAAGATAAGTATGCCAATATTTATACAAGTGTGATAATATTACCCATGTTCCCCAGGAACCCATTGACCAGGTTCTGGTCTGGCCTGAGAGTATTATGGTCTTGACTGATTGACTCCAAGCTGTCCTGCAGCCTGCCAGAAAACATCAAAATAATGTTAGTGATGAAAGTATATGCCCATGTGAAGATGAGCATACAGGTAGTGCTTACATGTTGAGACTTCCATAGACACTGCTGCCTGTCCGTACTGTAAACACTTTACTGAGCATCAACTGTGGGGGGGATCTGCATTCTCACACAGAAAGAGAGAGAAGACAGCAAAAGACCATCATTGCCTCATCAGTCAGTAAGAGCATTTACATGCACTTATCCAATCATAGTCAAATTTCTGCAGTTATCTGATGATTCAAGTTGTCATGTAAAGGGCAAACTCCTACCTAGGAAAGGTACCAGGTTAAGAAATCCAATAAAGCAAACTGGATTATACCTCAGTAATCTGATTTCTCAAAGCATGTATACCAGTTACCCTGATCAGTTCAGTTTTCTCTATCTACATACTCAAGAAAATAAAGAATTTCTTTATTTAATATGAAAGTTTGAAGTTTACATCACATCCTTCTGTGACATTTTTGGCTGGTTGCAATGTAGAAAACTTCTTAGTCATGTAAATCCGGAGGTTTCCCATTATCTGATTACTCAAGCACAAAACTCGCAGTACAGTGGGGCAAAAAACGTATTTACCGTATTCTTCGGGCAATAAAGCGCACCGGGTTATAAGGCGCATTAAATGAAACAAAACTCTTAAGTTCCCTCGGAAACTCAGTTTGGTCTTCTTCTACCATTGATTCGTTAATGTTGAATTCTCTCGCCCTGCTCCATTTCCATGTTGTACTGCGTGACTGATAGCGTTGAGTTTGAAATCCGCTTTGAAAATGAATGAATGAATGCACATACCCTAATGTTAAAGCCCAGATCGTATTACTCCGCGATGCTCCTGACTACGGTGGCCGTGAGCTTCGTAACTTACCAAGGCCGCGCTAAAACATTTTGAAGAATTTTTGTAGGATTTTTAAAGAATTTAAGTTTAAATGATGGTGGAAAATAAGTATTTGGTCACCCACAAACAAGCAAGATTTCGTCGCTCGGGCAAAAAAGGAGTGGCTCCATAAAAAGCATTTCAAGGTCCTGGAGTGGCCTAGCCAGTCTCCAGACCTCAACCCCATAGAAAATTTGTTGAGGGAGTTGAAAGTCCGTGTTGCCCCAAAACATCACTGCTCTAGAGAAGATCTGCATGGAGGAATGGGCCAAAATACCAGCTACAGTGTGTGCCAACCTGGTGAAGACTTACAGGAAACATTTGACTTCTGTCATTCCCAACAAAGGTTATGTTACAAAGTATTGAGTTGAACTTTTGTTATTGACCAAATACTTCCACCATATTTTCCACCATAATTTACAATTAAATTCTTTAAAAATCCTACAATGTGATTTCCTGGATTTTTTTTCTCATTTGGTCTCTCTTATTTGAAGTGTAGCTATGATGAAAATTACAGACCTCTCTCATCTTTCTAGATAGGAGAACTTTCCCAATCAGTGGCTGACTAAATACTTTTTTGCCCCACTGTAAATGTTACTTCCACTCTTTCCTGCATTAATCTTCCCATTCTCATCCCTTCTTCCTGGCTCACCGGATGTGGTGAATTTTCAGTGTAGAACCTTTGTAACTCATCGCCACTGAGCCAAACATCATCTCACCCAACATGTTGGAGTCTGAAGAGCAACTTGATGCACCCTAAGGATTTAATAAAAGACAAAAGATAAGAAAGAAGACATGACAGAAAATGGTCCAACTGTCGTAAAAAACATACACCTGCTCCACACATCAACTAAAAATGCCCACCCCACAGATCATAAATCAAAAATGGTATTATGCCGTAAAACAACAGGGCGCTGCACCATGGCATGCTGACCTGAAAGTGGTTGTGGTCTCTCGGCTCTGAGGTACTGGAAAAACTGCTGTCTAGAGAATTGGTGCTGCCACCTGTAGGTCTCAGCTGACAGCACTTTCCAAACACTTTAGCTTGTGACTCACCACAGATCTTCTAAAAAATAACATGTGGGTAAAGCAAAAAGATATGGTCATTCTAAGAAAACAGCATCAAAACATTATTTTAACATAACCACTTGACACATTTATCTGCACCCATGCATTTTAGTAAGCATTTCCTTTAATACTTGATATGATTGAAAAATTCAGAGTAAGGACTCTAAAGGCACAACAATCTCTCTGGATCCTAGACAGGACTAGGTAGTTTCACCACTAGTGTGGTCTCTTCTCTTCCTCAACAGGTTCAGAACTGGAGACGGGGGTGACTAAAAGCTTTGCAGTTGCTGAATAATTGTTGTGTGGATTCGGATATACCTTTTAAAACTGATATAAGATCCATCTGCAGCTTCTGTGTGAAACAGCCAGACCTCTAAGCTTTGATATCAGCAATTTATACGTTTTGCTATTTTTATAGCCTATGCATGATTTTGGGCAACAGACCCCGGATTCATCGCGTGTATCCTCAAATATTCTATACTTTGATCAGTAATGAAAACTTTGTTACCTCACATTTATATGACAGTAAAAAAAAAATTGGTAGAGGATCTATGATGGTGAGGGGATGCTTTAATAAAAGACCCCTTGACACCATGTAGGCTTCATGGGGAGATTTAAATCAAAACCCCACTGCTAACAAACTGCAACGGGTACAACATATGTTTAATGTGGGGACGCATCAATTCCATTTTTTGTCCAACCAAATACAGTACATATTAAAATCCATGACTTAGAAATAGAATAATAAAAATAGAAAGCATCACATAGGTGACAAGCAGGCACCTCCATGTACAATAGATTAAAACCCCTCAACATCACATGGTATTAGGTGTTATCACTGGGGCATTTATTACAAGTCTGTGTACATGAGCACTGTACTGAGTACTAGTGCAGGCCTGGCATCTTCTGAAATTAACACAACATGTAGCCACTCAACAAAATTGCATTGGTTAGTGATGTCACTACCGATCTACAGGCCCAGCTGTAGGCAAATGTGTCACAGAGACATGTTTACAGTGAGGCAAAAAAGTATTTAATCAGCCTCTGATTGTGCAAGTTCTCCTACTTAGAAAGATGTGAGAGGTCTGTAATTTTCATCATAGGTACACTTCAACTATGAGAGACAAAATGAGAAAAAAAATCCAGGAAAACACACTGTAGGATTTAAAAAAAATTTAATTGTAAATTATGGTGGAAAATAATATTTGGTCACCCACAAACAAGCAAGATTTCTGGCTCTCACAGACCTGTAACGTCTTCTTCAAGAAGCTCTTCTGTCCTCCACTCATTACCTGTATTAATGACACCCGTTTGACCTCGTTATCTGTATAAAAGACACCTGTTTTTCTGCAGAGGGGACAGGACGACTGATCCGTGTTATGGGAAGAATGAACGAGGCCATGTATCGTGAGATTTTAAGCCAAAACCTCCTTCCATCAGTGAGAACATTGAAGATGGAACGTGGGCGGGGTCTTTCCAGCATGACAATGATCCCAAAACACACCGCTCAGGCATATAAGGAGGGCTCCGTAAAAAGCCATTTCAAGGTCCTGGAGTGGCCTAGCCAGTCTCCAGACCTCAACCCCAAGAAGATTTGTTGAGGGGAGTTGAAAGTCGTGTTGCCCAGAAAACATTCACTGCTTCTAAAGGAGATCTGCATGGAGGAAGGGGCCAAAATACCAGGATATAGCGGTGCAACTGGTGAAGACTTACAGGAAACGTCTGACCTCTGTCATTGCCGCACGGTTATTTACAAGATTGAGTTGAACTTTGTTATTGATCAAATACTTATTTTTCCACCATAATTAACAAAAAAAAATTATGTAAAATCTACAATGTGATTTCCTGGATTTTTTTTTTTTTTTTTATCATTTTGGCTTCATAGTTGAAGTGTACCTATGATGAAATTACAGACCTCTCTCATCTTTCTACGTAGGAGCACTTGCACAATCTCAGATACCCTCAGACAGTGCTTCTAGAGGAGAAAATATTATATAATTGCTGCCTATAGTTAGAGCTGTGTGTCTGATCGCACGGCATGGAGGTATAAGAAAAATGCATTACGTACGGAAATTAAACACCGTGTACCTATTTATATATATATATATATATATTATATATTATTAGATATATCCACCACACACACATACACAAACAAACAAAAACACATAAACATATAGAGATATATATCTATAATATATATATACACAACATTATACACACAAATATATATAGATATATATAGATATATATATATATATATATATAGATAGATACATATAGACATTTACATATATGTATGTGTGTGTACTTATATATAAGTATACCATACATAATTTTACATACATACACACACACTCTATATAGATATATATATATATTGTGTGTGTAGTATGTATATATATATATATAGTAATATTATATTATATATATATATATATATATATATATATATATACACACGACATTACCATAAACACACACATACAGTACACACACACACACACACACCACACACATACACAATAATTAATCTATATATATATATATATATATAATATATATATATATATATGGTAGTGTGTGTGTGTGTGTGTGTTGTGTGTATGTATGTGTGTGTGTGATGTATGTATGTGTTGTATAATTATATATATATATACACACACACACACACACATTATACATATATATAATATATATATATAATAATGTATAATACACATGTAATATATATAATATATATATATATATATAAGTATATGTGGTGTGGTGTGTAATTATATATATACACACACAACACCACACACACACATACACATATAATAGATAATATTTTTTTATAGAGTTATAGATATATACATATATATAGATATATATATATATATATATATATATATATATATATATATATATGTAGTATGTAGGGGTGAGTGTATATATAATATATATATATATATATATATATATAGATATATATATTACAAATCATACATACAAAAATACACAATTACACACACAACCCCACATACACATGTATATCTCAATCAAGCTGCACAGAACTACAAGTCTTAAATTACCAGATGCAAGCGATAAGGAAAGTGAACCTTTTTTTTGATAAAGTCAAACATGTTTTCAGGCCCTAAGACAAAAGCAGCTGAGCATGTGAGCTGAAGTCATATGACTTCCTCAAAAACTCGTGAGCTGGAGCGGTTTGCTAAGTTGCCCTGTTCTTGACCACATCCTCTGTCACTGGAGAAATAAGATCCTCTGCCAAAATGCATCATGTGATTACACACACACACACACACACACACACACACACACACACGGAGAGAGAGGGAGGGACAGAACTCTCACAGTCTCATCAAAACATGCATAATACTGGCTATTTATAAGCGCCATACATGAAAAGCATTTCAAATAATCCGGCAAGCAAGAAGTAAGAAAAACAAGCTTTGCTTAAACAAGTTTACAATGTGTAAGTAATTAAAGCCTGTGTAAACATTTTATATAGTTCATACCATCAGACAAATCTGATTGAAAATGGAACACCTAATATATACATATATACATTTTTGCATGTGTGTACTCAAGCTTTCAATGGCAAAAACCCCATGAGAGCTAATGGCCAATGACTTGGAGACCTGAGAAAGGGAATGTGTGTCATCCATCATGTAAGCACTGAAGAATGCTTACACAGTCAGTGTCAGCTGATGCTATTATTATTGGAGATAAGGCCTCCAGTTACAACCGGTTAAGACTACCCAATGCTAGAGAAAGAGAAACAGAGAGAATGAGAAACCAACAGAAAAAAAACTCACTTACCCCAATTAAGGCTTCCTCCTTGCCTCTCTTCTTGGTGCTTGAGTCGAAGAGTATATTTCGACCACGTCTCTCGCAGTCTTGGTAGACTATAAGCCGGATCTGGCTAGGCTCCAGTTGAGGAGAGGGCCAGCTGCAGCAGGACAGACATGACATGGTGGAATACGGAACGACTCCAACAAAAAGCATCCATGCTTTAAAAAACATGTTAGGCCCTCAAGCCTAGTCTTTCAAACATTTGCCCTTCCAATCAGCCACAGTAGCACAAAAATATTATGTACTAATAACGCGCCCTAAAAAGACATCAGCTGCGTTGGGTTCACTGCTGCCACTACCAGCATTCTAGCAATGATGACAACATGTAAGAACCAGACAGATTTGTCCAGTTTATAGGAAAGTGATTTTGACATTTTTTTATTGTTAATCTAGTAAAGGACTTAACCAGATGATTTTGAATTTTCCTTGCAAAGGAACTCCATCCTCAACATTTCACTAGGCACTTTAATGGTGCAATGACCTAAGAGTCAACTCCACGACCACAGGGACCCAGGTTCAAGTCTTGGTTGTGCTTTCTGGCCAGGTCTGACATCTAAATACGACTGGCTGTCTGAGGGAGAGGAGAACATTCAACAGGATCATCCTCCAGAATATCAATAGAACTCACTTCCAGGCCTTTAATGAACTTAATAAAATTCCCAGAGGCATGTACAACACCAGAGAACTATGAGTAATAAATAGATTCGATATGGAAAAACATGGAACATGTTCCAAATGTAATCTGGAACATTATTTCCATGCTTTATGATCAAATAAGAAAAAAACCCTACTGAAAAACACGTGGATTGACTCATAAATGTGCTCAGAATCAGCTAGGTCACTTTTAGAAATGAGTCAGATAGGTTTTAGCTAAACCATGTAGGCTTCATATGTCATTACTTAACAATCAAAACTATGGAGACTAAATCACAGGGTACTCTGAATGGACTTTCTCTTCCTGTTTAGGACATGTGCTAGCAAAACATTACAATAGACCAACATTACATATAGCCATGGTTCCCAACCTGGGGGCCCACACAGGGGGTGTGATGTGAGAGGTTGTGTCTGTTCTAAGGGAACTCTGCACATGTTAAATAAAATTAACACACCACACACACACACACACACACACACACACACACACACACACACACACACACACACACACAAAACTGAAAAAATAAATCTGTATGTATAATTCAAAGGAAACCTGGCGTAGACACAAAGCATGGACTAGTTTCTCTGCATCATTCAACTGAATTCAACTGATCCATCAAACAGCAAACGATCAAATGCATCAATGTGACGCTTTAACGTGATCGATGTGTTTTTCATGGCTGTGTTCAAAACCGTGGACGATTCCTCTCTGTGCGCTACACTCCCCCAAAACAGTAGGCGGCAGCATTTTGCAGTTGGCCAAATAAATGCTTGTGTTAGGGCCTACCAATGCAGGAGTCATCAACCAGTTGGTCTAGCAGTAAAAAACAAGAAAACGGATTTAGAAAAATGAACAGGCAAACAGACAAGACCTTTGCTGTTTGCAAAGAATGCAAGTGTGAAGTAAGGTACTCGGGTAATACCACAAACTTGACAGTTTACCTCAAACGGTGGCACGTTGTTACCGAAGCAGATAGCTTGAAAACGCCTCCTGCGCCTGCACCGTTGACCACATTTTTTCCTCAACAACTGAGCCAATCTTCCAAACGAGTGATGACCATTACATCTGTCATCTCATATTTCATATGCAAGTATATGCAGCCCTACAGCATAGTACACAATTAAGGCTTCCATGAACCACTGCACACACTGGAGCTGAAATACAACATGCCCTCTCGACAACACTTCAGTGAACACTGCATACCTGAACTGTATAAGGACGTGCAAGATGGCATTAAATTTGAGCTAATGGATGCAGGGCGAGTCGCAATTACAACACATGGCTGAACGACACATACAACCGAAGCGTATGTAACCATAACCTGTCATTTCATTGACGCCGACTGGCAAATGAAAAATTACGTTCTTCAAACACGCATTTTAAATGACTCACACACACACCCGAGTAAATATTGGGGCAGTGCTGAGAGAAGACAAAAAACCTGCT
The DNA here is from genome assembly GCA_025084515.1 of Ancistrus triradiatus. Classification (NCBI taxonomy): domain Eukaryota; kingdom Metazoa; phylum Chordata; class Actinopteri; order Siluriformes; family Loricariidae; genus Ancistrus; species Ancistrus triradiatus. The sequence continues at coordinate 75,724 of JAJAGP010003062.1, forward strand.
CTTCTGACCGATAATGCCAGCAACAAGTCAACAGCTGGACAAGAGGCAAATCTATCTTCGCACATTAAATGCTTCGCTCATACCATTAATTTAGTGACACAAAGGTTTACAATGTTCTGGTGCAGTATGGCTCTTGGGAAAAGTGAGGTGAGTCGTGACTTTCATCACAGCTACTACAGTTTTAAAAGAGAAGCAGAAGTTACTTGGAGTTCCAGAGCACGAGTTAAAACGAGATGTCATAACATGCTGGAATACTTCATTAAACATGTTAGAGCAATTTTTGGAACATCAAGCTGCAGTGTTGCTGAAAATTGCAAAAAGGCGCAAATGACGTGCACACACTCGGTGAAGACGACATCACTACCACTGAAGAAATGGCCAAGCTACTCGGACCAGTGAAAGACGCCGCCACGGTCATTCGTGAGGAAGAGCAACCCACTCTGTCCGTTACTGCACCCCTTCAAGCTAAACTGCTGCATTACTTCAAAGTTGCCAACGACGACTGCATGTTGATCACAGAAATTCAACAAATTAAGACAGAGGAGCTTGAACAGACTTATGAGGATGTGCGACAAGTCCTACACCAAATGTCTGCCTTACACCCCAGATTAAAAAAGCTGCCTTTTTTGAATGAGGAGGAGAGAGATGCAACTTTCCAGTGTCTCGGCCAAGAGGCTTCACAGCTCAAGGACCAGAAGGTAAGAATCTTTTTGTCTAGATGGAGTGACATTTTAAAAGCATATAAAACGTATATTACTGTCTCTCCATTTGCTAGAATGTGTGTATGTGTGTTTACAGGATGATACCGTGTCACAGGGTGAGGAAACGTCTCCTCCCTTATCTCATGAAACGCACTGAAGGAGGTGTTTTGTTTTAAATGAACGTGCACTTGTTTTAAAAATATTGGTTATTCTGTCCAGCGTAATTGATTTTTTTGTGTGTTATTCTAGAATTCCTTCCTGCTTCCAAGAAGTCAGACACTAGAAGTTCTTTTTGATGATGCGTTCTGTACTGTGGACCCTAGCCAGATGATCAAAACCTCCAGAGAGGTAGCCCAAGCTGAAATTGTGCAGTACAGAGAGACTGCATCTTTGGACCTAGGTGGTAAGGTGTTAGACTGGTGGAAAACTCATCAGCCCGAGTTTCCTCTCCTGGCAGACCTTGCTAAGGAATACCTGTCCATTCCTCCTACTAGTGTACCTTCTGAGCGTGTTTTTAGTACTGTAGGTGACATACCGCAGTGTCCTGTCTCCTGAACATGTTGATCAACTGGTTTTTCTAAAGAAATACCTCTCAAAGACGACGACTTTCTTTGCTGTAGACGTTACACTCGTGGCTGACGTATCCATTCATATCCGAAAGGATACCCACTTTATTTAAGGTTATTTCAAATTATTTTTACTTGTGTTAAGCACATGCAAGTAGTTTTTGGCTACTGTATTTGCACTTTCCAATGGTAACAGCAGAAAACTAAAGGGCTTTTCTGTTGCCGAGCTTTGCGATGACTCCTCCGTTTAGTCTACCTCATGTCAAAATGTTAATTGCACTTGTTTACAGTATTTCTTTACTGTGAATTTGTTTACTGCTTACGAGTACTGTATTTGACAAGTACTAATAAAATGTTCAGCTTATACAGAGGTGAAACGTTTCCTGTAAGTCTTCACCAGGTTTGCACACACTGTAGCTGGTATTGTGGCCCATTCCTCCATGCAGATCTGGAGGACGTGGCTGGGTCTTCCAGCATGACAATGATCCCAAACACACCGCTCGGGCAACAAAGGAGTGGCTCCGGAAAAAGCATTTCAAGGTCCTGGAGTGGCCTAGCCAGTCTCCAGACCTCAGCCCCATAGAACATTTGTGGAGGGAGTTGAAAGTCCGTGTTGCCCCAAAACATCACTGCTCTAGAGGAGATCTGCATGGAGGAATGGGTCAAAATACCAGCTACAGTGTGTGCCAACCTGCTG